>PVKZ01006526.1:0-33974 GCA_004027375.1 Macroglossus sobrinus | reverse complement strand
CGAAGCCTGCACCCACAGGCCCCCGAGAGGTGATGAGCTGAGCTGCCCAAGTTCAGCCTGGGAGTGTGGGACCTGGGGCCCAGCCCTACATCTTGCTCTCTGAGGAAACAGGGTGGATTCAAGGAGTTTACAGCCCATCCCGGGCCTCTCAGTCTTCTTGTCCATCAGGCTCTCCCAGGCCCCTACCCTGTAGATGCCAGCACCCACCCCCGGTGGCAGCGGCTGGTTCTGTAGGTCTGCAGTGACAAATACTCTAGATAATTCTGTACAGGTGCTCTTTTTACTTGTAGTAATTTGGGGTGGAAGGAAGATCAACAGAATAAGGATGTTCTCTAGGGTGATCTGTCAACCAGGACAGAGGGGAGAACAGGTCCTGTTTTGGCTTTACAAGAAAGAGGGAAATGCCAAAGAATTTGCCAGTCTATGGATAAGTCCCCCAGACACCTGCTGATGGCTTCCCACCCCACTTTCACTGCCCACCCTCCTGGGGGAGGGCTGAGTGGGCTCTGAGGTAGCCCCCCAGCCCTGCGACAAGGCTGAGAACATTAAGCCCAGATAAAGGGGAGGAGTCGGAATCTGAGCGCCTTCCTGTGTCTGGCTCCTCCATAACCCTCCCTTCACTTCCCCTGGAAAAAAGGAAATTGCCAACTAATTGCTCCTTGACATCCCCTGCTGTCCTCAGTCATTTCTTTCTTGCTGCGATTATAATTAGGGACTCAGTAAATTTAAATAGAAAATCCATGAGCAGCCCAGAGCCTTCATTTTTCAAACGCTCTTTCGTGCACCCTGCCAGTGGCACTCGTACTCGGCTGCGGGTGGCCGTGGCAGGTGAGGCCCCAGGTGAGATGGGGTCTGGATGCCAGAGAACACAACTGGTGGGCTCTGCAAAGGTGCAGGAGCAGCAGCCATGGCATGGATAAGTGTTTGCAGCTTGGAGGCTTGGTCAGTAACTATCTTATTACATCCACTCTGGCTTGATTGCCATTTTACAGATGAGGAAACGAAGGCTCGGAGAGACACTGGCTTGCCCAAGGTCACACAGTAAATGACAGGAAAGAGATTCAAAGTCCCACGTGTTTGAGCCCTCCACTTATGTACTTTATCCTGAAATCTAACAGCGTTTCCAATGGAAAGGGGAGCTGTGTCCCAGATCTGAGAAGACTCCAGGTTATGTGGTCCCTCTCCTCCCCGCACCAAAATCTGGGTTCAACCACAGCCCCTTGGGTCCACAGGTCAAGTTGAGGCTCCTGGTGGGGCTGAGAGAGAGGAAGAGAGTTCTGCCCTCCTGTGAGCTATGGTTTCTCTCTAGACTAATAACACCTGCTCCCCGTGGGACCTCGCAACAGCCTCACCTCCACAGCATCACCTCCATCTCCATTAGAGGAATCAGAAACCTCAGACAGATGAAATGGCTCTGCCCAAAATGCCTCCTCGATCAGCTACTGGCGGACGGAGTCTGGATTCGGTTGCCTCCCCACTCCCACTAGGGCCAAGCTGCTGCTTTGGGGCTCTGCGGCTCTGCAGGGCTGGGCTCCACCTGCAGGTAATGGTCCTGTTCAGACAGAAAACCCAAACATGGGTAGGTTGCGGGGAGGAAAAGAACCTTCTGTTTCTTTGTCACCTGTGACGTATTGGCTGTTGATAGAAAAGGGCTTTGGTGCCACCCTGTCAGCAGTGACGTTCAGCTTTGCCTTTCTGAGTGTCATCTGAAAACAAAGAGTGTGGGTGTTCGTGGTCCTCACCTGGTGGAGATAACAGGAGGACCCACCGGGATGATGAATGCAAATCATGGACCATGGGCCCAGGGCAGTGCTCACTCTGTGTCAGTGATGAGCAGAAACCATTACTTGTTTCCCTATTTAATAGCATAGGAATATCATGAACCATTCTTACGATAATCCTGTGAGATTTTAATATCCCCATTGTCCAGATGGGAAAACTGAGGCTCTGGGACGTTAGGAAATGTGGCTCAGACGTGCATCTCATGAGGGTTCATGGAGGGGGAGGCTGTAGGATCCCAGGCCCACACTCCCCACTCTAAGGTGCCATCTCTAGCTTGGGGGCAGCAGTAGGACAGAGATATTCAAGGAATAAGGGGACACGAGGCGCCCCAGACAAATCAACCCATGCCCAGGGCCTCCAGGAGAAACTTCGGTGTCTGGGCCACGACCTTCTTTCTCAATGACCTTGAACTGTGGAAGACGCAGTTTGTGAGCAAAGGCCCGACTGGAACCGTGCCGCTCAGCTGGCCCTAGATTTTCTGGAACCAGCCCTGGTTGCTAGTCACCCGTTGTGGGGGCTCTTTCCTTTAGTAGTAAATAAGGAGAAATTCCTCCAATGTGCAATGTGCAATGAATAAATCTTAAACCCTTTCCCATCCCTTCAAATCTGATGGTTTTGAAAAGTATTCACGAACTGTCCCTCTTCTTTCTGTCCCTTTGCCATTTTGATTTTGGGTCTGTCTCCCTTCCGGTGTTTCTTTGTCTCTGTGTGTGTGTCTTGCGTGTGTGTCTTGTTCTGCCTCCCTCTGTCCCTTTGTCTCTGTTCCTTGGCTTGGGGACATCTGAGTAGGTTCATCCCTGAAGCCAGGAGGGACCCGAGACCCCTCCTTTTTTACACTCCCTTCCCCAAGCCCCTGCACCTGAAGCTCCACCACGTCGGCCAGGCCCAGCCCCAGCTCAGCACCTCAACCATACACCTTCTATGTGTCACTGTAATTATCCCCAGCCCCGGAAACGCATAGCTAAGACTTTCTCCTCATGCTCCCGAGTGTAAATAAACATCACCCCCAGCTGGGAAGGGCAGGATCATCAATTGCTGTGTTTCTGCAAAGCAGAACTTTTTAACCAGCAAGAGACACACTCTTCATATTGCCACCCAGAGTAGGGACAGGGATGAAAGGGGACAGAGGACCCGGATAATGGGAGGACAAGAGAAAGGCAAGCAGAAAGCAGGGGAGAAGGAGAGAGGGCGATGGGCGGGGAGGAGAAGTTACAGGAAGACCCATGAGGGTCCCACCCATGTCTCTCATACTGTAGGTATGGAGTTCAAGATAAGGTTTTCCATTCCGCTGACAGATAAACTGAGGCTGCAAGAGACTCAGTGGCAATGCTGGGGGAGGGCTTTTTTCTGCACCGTTAACCGTGCAGCAAGGGCAGGGAGACAGAGGTGTCAGAGCTCCTGAAGCCTCAGGAACTGAAAAACCGCATCCCTCATCATCTTCCTTCCCGCAGACGGAACCGACCTGGCCCCCGTGTCCAAACCCGCTGCTCCGCTGACTCAGCGTTCTGTGCCAGGTGCAGGTGGGCGTCTGTCTGCAGGTTCCCGGAGAAACAGCCCCTCTCCTAGGCAGCGACACCATCACGCGATCCTTGTTCTTTTCAGTGTTCAAGTCCACCCCATGAACAACACCTGGGGCCCGCTTTGCTGAATTGGGAAAGGTGGTGCCATGTTGCAGTAACCCTGGCAGGAACTGGCAGTGTGGATTTCGGGTTCAGGAGGGCCTCAGGCCCTTTTCCCAGCCTCACCACGTGAGGGATGGGGACAGCCCTGGGCACGCTGCCTGCATCTCCTGGCACCGTCTGCAGCGCTGATGCTCAAAGCAGTTAACATGAGGATCTTCGTAACACCTGGGCCAGCAGAGGGCTCAGAAGCTAATCAGGCTTTCAGCTTCGCCTCTTATCTCTCAAGAGCTTTTCCTGAAGCTGTGGACCGGAGGCGGGCAGGGGACAGAAGAGAATGATGCTGCTCTGCCCTCTGCCGGGGTAAATGCAGCAAAACCCCAGCTAATCTGAGGGCCCGGGAGCAGCGTTTCGGGTTACCTGAGTTTGGAAACCCTGGGTGATACCACACCTTGGGGGTGTAGGAATCTGAGATGTGGCAGCCCGGATGAGAGGACAGAGCCACCTCCACCCCCTGGGATCCTGGCACGGCGGTTGGGGAAGCCAGAGCCCGTGACCCTGGACTCAAGAACGGTCCTGTGTCTGTGTGTTCCCTTCTCAGTCGGCTTCCTAGTAAAACACAGTGCGTTTCTGAGCTGAGCTTTCCCAGACGAATGCCTCCAGCACACTCACTTCCAAATCATCAGTTCTCCTTCCGGGATGGTCTGGTGTGACCCCAAATCTGTTTGGATGGTTCTTAAAGGAGATGAAAAATAAGAAATAAAAGAGAACAAAAAATAATTCAGCCACACGAGGCCGAATTCCCTGCTCCCACTAGAGGTGGAGAAAGGAAAGGGTGTTATCTCAGGCTCCATCCGGGAGGCCATGGGGGCTTGGTCTACAGCCCTTTTGGTGATCCTGGTGTTCACAGCTCTCCAATCCTCCTGGGTCTCCCAGGCCTTGGAGCGAGGCCCCACAGCGCCCCTGTATGCTGCTGCTTGTTTTCAGATGCAGCTCTGTGGGGGGTGACGACTGGGACTGGTGGGCTGGATCTCCAGGGAACAGGAAGTGAACCAGTTTCAATATCTGTTTTGCATTTTTTTTTTAATTGTCACAAACGGGAAATATCAACTCGGATATAAACCACATGGGGAACTGAGATTTGCTGCATGCTCTTTGCCCTTTCTTCACTTTGGCAGAAGGAGAGTGGAGCACAAAGGTGATTTCTCACAGTACGACTTACCCTCCGGGCAACGAGGCCATTGTTTGTTTAAGGCAAGACAGAGATCGTGAACAAGGTCTGCCGAAAGCTATCTTCTCACCAAGCTGTCTTATTTATTCTTTCCCCCAAACTCAATGACCTAGGTACTTGTGCCCCCCATGTCATGATGGGGAAACTGAGGCTGAGAGGTGAAGCAACTGGTCCAAGGTCACACACGTGGAGATAAAAGCTAGAAAAAGAGCTTTCGGAATCTGATCCATTGCCAAGCTTCTGTGGTTTCCAAGTTCTTGCCCCATTCTTGCTCTCACCTCCGCCCCTGGTCTGTGAGCTCACTCTCCACCCAGGAGTCCTGAGGGACTGCAGGGGACTCTCTCCCGGACCAAGAGGGAAAGGCCACCTGGACTGTTTTCAGCGAAGGCTGCTCTCCGTCCCTCTGCCCTGGGTCTGAGATGGGGACCGGAGCCAAGGTGGCCCCCTCAGTGTGTCCAAAAACAATGCACCTGGAGCTCAAGGCAAAGATGGTCTTACCTGACTCAGGTAAAGGTGATGCCGAGGGCTCAACACACAGGCACAGGCAAACTAAATTCAAAACAATGCCTTTAATTCACTTATGCCTCTCATTCACTTCGGAGGAGGTCCAGATTTCTTTCCACGGCCCCACAGGACGCTGCATAACCCTCTCTTCATGGACCTCCCCGCTCTCACCTCCTACCTCTCCCCTACCTTACGCCTCGATCTTTTCTGTTTCGCACATGCTCAAAGCTCATTCCCGCGTCAAGAGTTCCTGCCCCTCTGTTTGCCTTTGGGGTCTCATCACAAATGCTACCTTCTCGTAAGGTGACCTGACCATTTCTTCTAAAGCGGCACCATCTTATGACACAACTCTGGTTGATGTACTTTACAGTACGTCTCCCTCACCCATCTTGCCCATTTCCTTCTTTTCTTTCTATGATTGTCCATGCCCCCACTGGAATACAGCAGCAGTGAGAATGTGGCCCTCATCTGTTTGGTTCTGCTCTGCATCCACAGAGCCTGGACAAATGGCCGGGGCGCTGAGGACATTTGGAAATATTCGTTGGATAGATGAGTGGATGCATGGCTGAATGGATGGGTGGATTGTATTTACTATGAGCCAGGTGCACGTGGAGACGTAGAGATGGATAAGATGCTGTTTCTTTGCTCGGAGAGTTCACCGTGAAGTAAGCGAGATCTCATTGTCAGGCAGACGTGACTAGGCAGAGTGTTTTCTAGAAGAAGCAGCACGTCTGGAGTAGAAAGGAGGGAGGGATTCGTTTTTGCTGGTGGTTGTTAATCTGGAAATGTTCTCTAAGGAGGTGATACTTGGGGCCATGAAGGATAAATGGAGATTAGTCAGGTGATCGATTAATTTAAGAGCCTTCCCTGGACCCCGGGAAAAGGCAGAGGCTGAACAGCCTCAAAACCATAAGCTGTTCGGTGTGGTGGGTCGTGGAGAACGCAAGTCCCTGTGTTGTGTTGTTGGCGGCCACCGTGCCAGAGTTTTGTATCTGGTTGCTCTAGAATTGGCACTTGATGGTAATCCTCAGGAATAGGTACTCCCTATTCAAAAGGAAAGCACAGTGAGAAGTAACCTGGCAAGACCAGAGAGCTGGGGAATGCTAGGCCAGGGAATTTAGACCTTAGCCGGGGGACAAGGGGGAACCACAGAAGGGTCGATGAGATGTGTGTCTGTGACAGTCAGTCACCTGCTATGGCACAGAGAAGGTGCTGGGGGACGTCGAGGCCAA
Organism: Macroglossus sobrinus; assembly: GCA_004027375.1. NCBI lineage: Eukaryota > Metazoa > Chordata > Mammalia > Chiroptera > Pteropodidae > Macroglossus > Macroglossus sobrinus. The sequence continues at coordinate 27,606 of PVKZ01006526.1, read as the reverse complement.
AGCAGGCAAGAAGAGACTCCGGTGATGGTTCAGGTAAGAGATGGTTGATACGAGGGGCTAGCAGAGACCCCAGAGATCCGGGGAAGGGAGAATTGACAGAATGGCAGCCTTGAACCCTTATGGATGAGGAATGGAGGGAGGGAAGGGAAGGAGAAGAAGGCTCCCCCAGGTGTCCAGTTAGTGACTAGATGCTAGTCACTGAGATACACAACGTATGGGGTCGGGTGAAGCTCACGTTTATGTGTGGGGACCCCTCACTTTCACGGGCCGCTTTCAAGACCCTGAAACTGATTTTGTATTCACTCTTTTATTTTTCTGAAAGAGCCCCTCTCTGCCTCATTCTCGAAGCTTCAGGCCCCGCCAAGCCTGGGGAACAGTTTGGAGGAAAAGAATGTAAGTTCCATTTGGGGCGTGTCGAGTTTCAGGTGAACGAAGAACCTCCAGGTGGAGCTGTCCTCCAGGAGCGTAGTGTGGTGCTTAGAGCACGGGTCGGGGTTCGAATCCTGACATCGGGCTGTGTGAACCCAGCCATGTTGTTTGGGGTGATAGTAATAGTACCACCTTCTTAGGGTTGTTGTAAAGATCTGATGATTCAATGTATGGAAAATGCTTAAGCAGTGCCTAGTGGATAGCTGATTCTTGGAATAGGTTATACATCAGCTCTTGGTGTTATACGGGGAAGAACAGATCTGGGAGTGATGGAGGCCTTGGGAGGATCCTGCAGGAAGCGTGTGTTAGGGCATGATAAGAACGTCAAGGACAGAGCTCGGATATGTATTAGAGTGACCAGAGAAAGAGGAACTGCCAATGAGGCTGACAAGGATCAGCTAAATGGGTGGGAGAGTGGGGGGAGGAGGGTCATGAGCATTAAGGCCAAGTCAAGGTCGCTGGTGTGGGCCTCTGGGAGGTCACTGGCCAGCTCGCCAGAGGGCCACACTCAGGGTTAGGCCCTGAGGAATGAGTGAGCGTGCAAAGGCAAGCGCAGACTCTTCCAGAAACCACAGGAAAGAGAACAGAATAGAGGCAGAGAGAGAGCACTTCGTGGCCATTGGTTTGGGTTGCTTTTGGAGGACACGGTTTGCAAACACAGGTCTTGGGGGCTGTGAAAAAGAGTCGGAGAAGAAGATTTGGGAAAGCAAGGAAGTCATCGATGAGAAAATAGGAATGTTTTGGAAGAATTAGGAAGGCGAGGGTAAAGGTCAGAGTAAGGAGTCAGCCCTGAATTGGCTCTCTGAGTCTGGAAAGAAGGGGCGAGGGTGGGAAGGTTATAAATAGGTTTGTAGGTAGGACAGGAAGTGAGGGAGATATGCCTGATAGTTTTTTATTTCCCTGTGAAGTAGGATAATAGGTCATCTGTGGAAATATGTAAATATAGATGGCATCGCGCCCAGTGTTTGGGCATTTAGGAGAAATTGTGATTAAGCATCTTAAAATCTCACGGGGGAAAGCCAGGGTTGCAGAAACCAAAGCTGATCGTGAAATTATTAAATTCTTCTGAATTATTTTAATCGAGTGATACAAAGCACCAGAGGCAGCTTGCCAAGCAGGGACGACCTCACAGGCAGTTGGCACATCTTTATCGGTGCCATACAGTTCATTTTAATGTACAATCCTCTGCTTCCTAGCTGCTGAAGTATTTCAGGATCTTCCTACCCTGCAGTTGAAACGACATGCGTACAGATTTATTTATTTATTTTTATTATGAATGATTTTCAAGCACGCGACAAAGTTGAAGGAATTCTACAGCGCACACTAATGTGTCTGCCTCCTCGGTTCCATCATCAACATTTTACTAAGCTCGTTTATTTAAAGACACTTTTAATCTTCGAAGAGTTTTAGAGTGACAGAAAAGCCGTGATGATGGTGCAGAGCCCCCCTGCACCCCACTTTGCCTATTATTAGCATCAGACGTTATTAATACGGTACGTTTGTCACAATGAATGCCCTAAGAGCGACATATTAGTATTAGCTGGTGTCCACATCTTTTTTTTTTTTTTTCAGATTTCCTTAGTTTTGCCTGATGTCCTTTTTTTTACATTCCAGGATCCTACTGAGAATACCACATCGCATTTAGTTATCCCATCTCCTCAGGTTTCTTTGGCTGTGACAATTTCTTAGACTTTCCCGGTTTTCGGTGGCCTTGAGGAATCACGGTCAGGCATGCTTTAGATTATCCCTCCGTTGAGATTTATGTGATGGTTTCTTTTCTGTTTAAAATGAGATTTTTTTTTCCAGCTTGATTGAGGTGTAATTGACATGCAACCTTGTGTAAGGGTGAGGTGTGCGACTCGGTGATTTGATATCTTCACAGATTGTGAAAGGATCACCACCTTAGTGCTCGTCTACACCTTCATCACCTCAGATGGTTCCCCCCCCCTTTTTTTTTTGGTGGTGAGAACATTTAAGATCTACTCTCTTAGCAACTTTAAAGTACATAAAACTGGAGTTCATAATCCCTGGAGATCAGACTGGGTTCTTGGTTATAAGCAGCAGACACTGACTCTCCATAAAACAGCCAATGACATGCATTGAACAGTTCTGGGGGCTGAGAGCTCAAATAATTGATGCAGAGGCACACAGGCTTACACAGTGGATGGGCTTGGAGAGTGGGCAGCAGCCCTGGCATTCCAGAGGGCCAAACTACAGTACCTCATAGCACGTGCCCACCTGGGGAGCCAGGCGATGCATACATGTGGCTCCAGATGTTCCATCTGAGCCCACATCTTTCTTTGCATCACACGTTCAAACCCTGGAAAGGGATAGGAAAAATTAACCACCTTAGGTCTACACTGAGAGGAGTAGTTCCCAAGGGATGCACAGGTGCTGATTGAAGAAGGATGGTGATGCAGGACATCCAAAAGTAGCAGCCAGCCTCTATAACTGACCTTCCCAACTTGTTTTGAGAATGTGGAATAATTTGCACAAAGTACCTGATAGAATACCTGATACCCAAACAATTAATTCTTTGGCATGGGTGGATAGATGGAAAACTTTAAGGAGAGAGAAACATGAGAACTTAAGATAAAATAAAATGAAATAGCAGTTATCTTCCTGGGAAGACTTAAAAGAGCCAGCCCAGAACTATACTTAATGCTCCCTTCTTTCCAGACCAAGCCACCAGCTCTGAACAAAGCAGTTTCTGCCACACAGCTTCTGCAGACAAAGCCAGTACTGCAGTGCTTCTATTGCCAAAAAAACAAAAACAAAAACAAAAAACAAAAAAACAAAAAAACAAAAACAAACAAAAACATTGCAATGGAAACCAGCACACCCTCCAGAATAACTGTGTCCTCAGGAAAGGAAGTGGAGCTCTGGGCTACACTGCCCAGCCGACGCATTGAACAGGAAGGCACTCTTCACGGCCACCTGAGAGGTTAGTCTAGGATGGAGAGAAAAATATAACATCGCAGCAGAAGGTTTAAAACTAAGTGTTAACCTTGTTAAAAGACCCAAGTCTATGTTCCCTCTGGATAGAGTAAAATTCGTGCTTTGGTTAGTGTTTTTAACAGAATGGGGAAAAAATTTGGTGTTTTTTTTTTTTTTTAGAAGTCCCCAAATATCCAGTTTATGGATACCTTTAAGCATTCCCACTGTCAGTTCGCAGTCTGGGTATCAGCTAGCTAAAAAAAAAAAAGAAAAAAAAAGGCTTATGAGTATGCTAATGGGACAGATCCCCGGGGACCCACCCAGAGCTCTGAGCCAGGGGGACACAGTGAGACCCGAACATCTGCATTTTACCACGCTCCCCAGGCAGGGGAGCCTGTGAGCTGGTGGCCACATCTGTTTGCCTTTCCCTTGCCGTGGAGACGACTTGCTAGGACAACTTGTATGTAAACAGGGCCCATTAAGCCAAATCAAATTTCACAGGGACTATTAAGAAACACTGAATTATGAAACAGGATACAGTAAACATTTAAGGAAAGCGGCCCACATGGATGTCTCTTCCTGTGCTAGTTAGAAACCGTTCTTAGCAGCTCGACAGGTCTCATAAGGACCTCAACTAAACTTGTTACACTGGCTCAAATGATTGTGCCTGTTTAATAACAGTTCTAGCTACTGTGTGCCAAGGCCCCCTGGGTGCCCACGCTGCGGGTTTTACATACCCGATTACATTTAATTCCACCAAAACCCCATCGGGGACATGATGTTATGATCCCATTTCACGGCCGAGAAAACTGAGGCTCGGCAAGGTCTTACCGGAGTCACTGAGTAACTGAGATTCAAACTGAAGTCTCTGTGACCCCAGAGTTCGTAACCTCCATGCTGTGTTTGCAAGGGCCAACAGAGCATCTCCTACATCATTTATTGTTCCAGGTGTGAATATGGATGATCTCACCGGCGATCTCTGGAACTTACCAGACTTGTCGAGGTCTCTCTGGGGGCTTTTCCCGGGTGGGTATCGGAGCCAGCTTCGTGGCCTTCCATCTATTGTCCCAGTCAGTGAAAGCGGGTAAGTGAACACCAAAGGCAGCCTTGGCAGGAGGAAGTGTCACAGAAAGACGATACACACCCTCCCTTTGTGCCAAAATTAAGGCTTTCTTGGTAAAGGGCAGTGGGGTGAGATGTAGCAAAATTACAAAAGTTCACATTCTTGACCTAGCGAGTCTACATCTAGAGATTTATCCTAAAGAAAGAATCGTGACTGGATACATACAGCAGGGTTAGTTAAAAGAATGCTCATTTCTGAGTTGTTTGCAACAGTGAAATTTGAAGCCCACAAAGTAATCCAAATGTAGGAAATTATTGAAACAAATTCTTGTACCTTCACACCACAGGACACTTGTAGCTATTCAAAAAGCTGCTCTCGGATGACATCCAACCCCATGGAAAGCTGTTCACAATATACTGCCCATAAGAAAAAAAAAGAAGTCTTAAAGAATTGTAAGAAGAGCGTGATCTTACTTTGACAATGACAAAGACTTTTTAAAAAAGAAATAACAGTTTAAGTGTTTAATTTTTAGTATTCTCATTTCTTGCTTGTATTTTATTGTTTCCATAGTGATTGTTTTATCTTTGTAGATAGAAAAATAATTGTAACTTTGTTCAAACAAAATAAAACACGAGGGTAACTTAACGGACGACCACCGGAGGAATTTGAGTGGCGCATGCACATGAAGCTAGCCGCCGCCTGGCTCCGTGACCTCTGACCTCTGACCTCTGACCCGCTCGGCACCCTGCACAGTGCCATGGATTCACCATATCCTAAACAGGGGAGTCCTAGACTCTCCCCAGAGATCCAAAAATCCCCAAACGCTGTTTCAGTGACGTCATAGGAAGTCTGATTTCCCTGCTTCCGATCAGAGGATGCTCTCGACACACGTGCCCCAGGCCCTCCAGCCCTGGCTGAGCCTGCAGATGCCCTAGTCTCACTGTTGAGGAGAAACCAAAGAGGAAGCTGAAGAGTCACCAAATCGGGAAGGATTCCCACACCCTGAACAGTCAAAAATACAAAAGAACACGTGTTCTGGTTTCCCAGGGTTGGACAGTGGGGCTGCAGCAGCCTGGTACTTGGGCCTCATAAGGCTCCCTCGTGCACCTGTGCCGGGCACCCCATCATTCCTAGAGGCACATCGTTGACCTGTCCTCAAGAGGACGCCTTCTGGTGGGAGAGATGAGTGGTCAGATGGCCACGCCTGGTGGGTGCAGCACCCCCAGGAAGTACTCAGGAAAGACCCCTAACCCACCTTTGGAAGCTCAGGGGAGTTTTCCAAGGTAGGTAAGAACTAGCACTGATAGAGAGAATTAAGAGGACGTCCCGTACACCTTCTCACGGAAGGGACAGGCGATATTCTCAGTCTGCATCAAGCATCGTCTGAGGGGATTCTGTAGTCACTTTCCAGGCAAGCAGAGTCTGGGGGCTCTGAGCCTGGTCGTGGGGCCCTACAGCCTTTGTCAGGTGACTAGGCAATATCTGAGAAGACAGGAGTGGTGGCGAGACACCCTAGGGACGGGGTGAGGCAAACCAAGTTCAAAGCCAGGCCTTAGGTCTGACCCAGTCTCCCATCTGAAGGGGTTTGAGCAGAGGGGAGGATTGAGGGGGTGTGCAGCTGTGGACAGAAGTGGGGAGTGTGGGGCGGGGGAGGACCAGCAGCTCGAGCAGAGAGGTGCAGCTTGGGAAATGCCTGCAGGTGGAGCTCGAGGTAGCTGTTCCGGCCTGGGCCATCTCCCCTGTGAGTGCTGCTTTGAGGTTCCTCAGCCTTCAGGGTTAGTAGGAGAAAAACCTATTAGACAGCCCAAGAAGGCAGAGAAAAAAAAAATAAAGAGAGACAAGGACAGAAGAGCTGTTTGACATTAAACCTAAAAGGGAGATGGTGTGTAGCACTTAACAAAGATTGGCAATGAGGCCCGAAGATGCCCCTGCACGCTTGTAGTTAAAGAGACCGCCTCACGCTATCATTTCCATGTGTCTCCCCATCCTCCTGCCGGCCGGCCTCGGTCCAGGTCCATGGGTGCTGCCTCCCAGTGCCGTGTTCCCTTCCTGCCATACGTGGCTTCCATCAGCACGAAGTGACCCTCCCCAGCCTTCCAACCGAGGAGACACTCTCTCCCGTGTGCCCGCTCACAGTGGCTTTTTCCCGTGTGCCCACCGCAGTTGTCCCTTCTGAGAATGGGTCATCGTTTCCCCTCCTGCTGTTCTTCCAGGCCAGTACCTGGCCCTGCCTTGTTCATCTTACGCACCTAGAACTTAGAACGGAACCCGGCATGGGGTAGGTATGGCTTGCTAAAGAATTGCTGAATGTATGAATGAATGAATGAATGAACGATGCCTAAATGAATGGTGATTGCATCTGAGAAAAGAACAAGGGCTCCAGAATCAGACATAGAGAGACCCTGGAATTGAGCCCAACTCTGAGCCCAGGGTCCTGATTTGTAAAATGTGCTATGCAGGAATTGTGGATTTGCAAAGTGCCTAATAAAGACTGACGTGCCCCGTGAAGTGTTCTAAAACGTAGCTTTTCAAGTGCATTGCTAGGATGAAGAATACGGAGGAGAGTTTGCCGTCGTACCAGAGGTGGGATGGAGTCGGAGTCCACATGGCCAGCGGGCGAGCCGGAGAGGCATGCCGCCTGCAGGAGTCAGAAAGGGAAGGTGGGAACGGGCAGCCGCCGTGGCCCCTACGCTGCCCCACAGAGGACGGAACGGGCTGAGCTGCCAGTCTCTCTGCTCTTAAGGGCAGATCGGGTGAGGCTCCTCAGGGTGGTGGTCCCTGAGCAGGTACCAGAGCAAACTGCACGACCCCCACTGTTGCTCAGTCACATGACTGTTTGGGGGAGGATGCTCACCGCATCAGTCCCCCGCCACGGGCAGTGCCACGCATGCGCTGTGCAGACTGCCCCCTAGTGGAAGCAGATCTGAGCATCACCGCTTCCTGTTTTGCTGCTTGCACATGATGCAGATGACTGTCTGGATATTGCAGTTGGGCCCGGCCTGCAGAAAAAAAAGGGAAAGTTCAGCCGAGCTGAACACATTCTGGAGAAAATGGGGAACAGGGTAAAGACACGGTGGGTTCAGGACCTAAGGAAGTGAGGGAGGGAGCCAGGAAGGACATCTGGGCAAATGGGGTTGCAGGGAGAGGGGACAGCCTGTGGGAAGGGTTGCTTTAATGGTGAAAACGTCTCATTTCTACTCCTTTCAAAGCTGCCGACCGGCCTGCTGGCTGTCTGTGGCCCCCTAAGGAGCCTCCCTGCCTCTCTTCTTGCCCTTACAGTCACTCTTCCACCCACAGCTGGGGTGACTCTTTAAAATGTAACGCAGACCTCATCACTCCCCTGCTCAAAACCAGCCAGGTGCCCCTACCACCTCAGCACGAACGCCAAAGTCCTGACTGAGGTCCTTCAGTGTCCCCTGAGCCCAGCCTCCCTTCTCTCTCCCTGGCTCACTCCTCCCCAGATATTCCGGCTGGGATGCTGTTTCTGGAGCATTCCAAGCCAGCTGCAGCCTCAGGGGCATTGCCCACAGCCTCCTCCTGGCTGTCCTTCCTGGTCACCCACATGTGGCTTCCTGACCTCATGTGGATGCCATCTCCTTAAGTGACTGTCCAAGCAAGTCCCCCTCATCTGCTCGATTTGTTTTATGACACTTATCATTACTTCTCATTATTTTAATATTTATAATAATACCTATAATTGACCAGATGTTTTCCTTGTATTGGACACTGTTCTAAACATCCAAGAGTTAATCTGTCTTCCCCAAAACTCCTTGAGGATGGCACTAGAAACTGTATTTTATAGAACAGTAACCTGAGGTTCCGTGAGGTTAAGACATTCACGCGAGGTCTCCCAGCTGGTGAGCGTCAGGGGACTTTCAAACCCTCGAACTTCCGTTATCAACCACAGCTCTCTGGACCGGCGTTGCCCAAAAGACCTCGGGGAAGACAGACATGCTCTGTGTGCTGTGTGATGGCTGCTGGCCCCATGTGACCAGGAACTGAACAGTTAATTTTATTTCATTTTTAGTTACTTTTAATTTAAATAGTTACAGGTGGCCTAGTGGCTACCATGTTGAACAGTGTGACCCTAGAGCCCCTTATTTGTTCCTTTGTTAAAGTCTGTCTCCCACATAAGAAGGGGATTTCCTTTGTTCCCCAGCTTCCTGAATGGTGATGATGTAAGGAGTGTGTGTGTGTGTGTGTGTGTAAAGAGCTTAGAACGTAGCTGGGCAAAAAGTGAATACTCAATGCCTGTTCATCATCATCATCATCATCATCATCATCATTGCTATTATCATTACGAGTATCCATAAGACTAAGAACTTTGCCTGTTGTGCACTGTCGAATCCTCATTACCTAGAACATCCTTGGCACACAGTAGGTGCTCAATAAATATCTGTTGAATGAATGAATAAGTAAATTAAATTGAATGTGAGACTCGGATAAGGACCAGTGATCACACACTCAGACTCTATGGGGGACTTGGCAGGGAATATACATATTGAAGGGAGTGGATTAAGATAATAGGGGTTGGGAGTGAAAAGTAGGGCAAGGCAAAGAGAACATGCCTCAAGCCAAGGCTTTCAAAGTCCTCTTCTTGGGCTGGGGCCAGTCGGGAGGAATTCTGGTCCAAACATAACACCAGAGCTCAAAGACATCCTCGGGCTGCCACTTTGGGGAGACTTCATCATCCCATAGCGACAAGCCTCTCGGTCCATGTCCCGAGGTTCGGCTCCCGACATCGCACTGCCTTGGCGGGCACCCTTCGTAAGGCAATGTGGGACCAGGGCTCAGAAAAGCAGTGCCACAGATAGATGATGCCAAATGAAGACGTGCTCGTTCGTGTTCTCCATCGGTGCAGATCTTTCTGGGGAAATGGGGCGGGGCCTCGGAAATCACATGCGCGCGCACACACACACACACACACACACACACACACACACACACACACACGAAAACAAAGAAATAAAGTGTGACTGGCTCGAGAAACAGGAACATCGGTCTGGGGGGTGGCGGCCGAGCTGACAACAGGGACAAGGAAAAGGCCCAGAAAAACACCCTGTGTCTAGAAGAAAGTCTTTTTTGCGGGGGATAGGGCAAAATGGTCCCCACCACTTAAATGTCTATTTCTTTCTGTCCTGCCAGCCAGCTGAGCACCATTGTGTTTGTGTAAGGCTGAGTGCTTACGACGTAAACCTCACGCTGGCAGGGACTTACCCACTCAAGTTCAACCACGTCTGCCTCCCTCCAGTGCCCGGATGGTGAGATGAGTCCTCTTCTAAGAACCAGAGTCCCGAGTATGAGTCACCGTTCTGTGGATGTGGGTACCTTCTGGCCACCGATGAGACTGGGTCACGGGGGTCCTTCTGACTTTAAAAAAAAGAAAAATTAGTGCAGTATTTCTAAATCAGAAGTGGCTTGGGTGCTCTACAACCAAGCCATAGGACCCATATGGCTTTTCAAAAAGTTGGTTTTGTGTTCATTTTCTATTGCCGCTATAACCAGTTGCCTCAAGTAAATGACTCTCGACATCACCGAGTCATCACCTTATGCTTCTGGAGGTGGAAAAAGCCAACACGGGCCCCACGATGCTAGAACTGAAGGCGGCTTTCTCTAGGAAAGGGAGAGCCCTTCTCCTCGCCTCTCCCAGCTGCCAGAGGTCACTCCCGTTTCTGGGCTCGTGGCCTCCTCCCTCAAACCAGCAATGCCGCATCTCCCCGAGCCTTTCTTCCATCCTCCCATCTCCCGCTGACTCTTCTTCGGCCCCCTCTCGCCTGTCCAAGGACCCTTGTGATTACCTCGGGCCTGCTCCCATTTCCAGGACAACCTCCCTCGTGTCAGGCCAGCGTACTAGCGACCTGAATTCCCCTTTGCCACGTAACCAAACAGGTTCAGATTCTAGGATGATGACTCCATTTCCCCTTTTTTTAAACAAATAAAATAAAATCTAGCTTTCTAAATACGCTTAAGCAAAGATCTGGCAACACTGGACCCCACCCTGGCACTAAGAGGCTTCATTATAATGTAACAACGATCAGCTTGAACTGAGCTGTTTCCTGTTCGCCCCAGTCCCCACCCCCCTTTATAATCTTCCTCATGCCCTGAGCAAGTTGCCATTGTTGTTTTTCCCACCAGGCTTGCCTTACTCACTTGCCCTGCACCCTACATCAGCTTAAGAACCTGAAGCACCTTTTCTTAATTCTAGGAAGGCTCAACTCTACCCCTTTGTGGAATGTCTATTACTACTGTAACACGCAATATTAATCCCCATCTACATGTGATTGGGGAAAGGGGAGCTAGGTGTGGGGAACCCACAGTGAAGGAGAACTAACTGTCCCTCTGAGCTGGTCCCTGGGGGAGAATGAATGAGTCAGGTATGTCCACAGTGAGAAACGATGCCAGCGAGGGCCACCATCAACGTGTGCCATTTTATTTCATTGAATCCTCACGACCACTCCATGACGTCGACGCTATTATTTAACCTTCACCATCTCCCTCTGGAAACTGTGGCACAGGGAAGTGAAGTGAGTGGCCCAGGGTCACACAGCTGGCAGATAACCGAGTTGAAATTCGAACATGTGATTCTGACTCCGGAGTCCAAGTCTCGACTCCTATGGGTTCTGTCTTTAGAAAGAGAGAGAGTTCTCTGGGGTTTCAAGCGTTTGAGGGTTTCCAGCGGACCCAAAGGATCCTTTTAGCAGGTCTGCAGAATGGACTGGAGTCTGAGTTCCCTCTGAGTCCCCATGTTCACACGGGAAGCCACTGAAACAGGAACAGAGGCTGTCTCTCAGAGGGTGCCACAGCTCAGGGGAATTCTGGCCTTGACGTTGCCCAGGGGAGGTGTCCTAAACCATAACTCTGGCAGTCTGAGCATACAAGACGCCTGCAGGAGAACCTGACACTCTAGAACAGATAGCAAGGAACGAGGGTAGGGGTGGGGGACGTGGGGGGCAAGCTTGCCATGAGAATCTGGCACTTCTGTTGGCTTTTCGGACATTAAATTTAGAGCTGAGGACCCGTATAAGCTCCCTGATTTAAAGATAAGGTAGACTCTGCAATTCTGGCAAGGGCAGGCTAAGGCCATGCTCTGAGGAGCCCATCACACTTCTGGGAATTAGCAGCTGCTGGGTTCACACCCGCATGCTTGGAGGTGCCCCTGCCTGAGTTACAGGTGGGCTCCTGCCTGTGGCAGATGGCATTCTGATTTCTTGCTAAATGAAAACAGAGTCACCATTATCCAGGACAAGTAAAGAGTAGGGAACTCTGCTCAACGGGGTCCTTGCAGGAGAAGACTGACCGAGGCACCAGGACAGCTAAGTGACGGCTCTGTGAGTAGGGACCTGGATGTTCCCATCTGCCCTGGACTCTGCCTGCTGTCCTGGTGTTACTACTATGGCCCCTTCCACTTTCAGAAAGTCCCAGTTTGGCTGATACCATAGAAGATCACCAGACCACAAGCACGCTGGGCGCCCTGATCTTAACACTTCCAGCTCCCGGAACTGTGAGTAACAAACGTCTGTTGTTCTCAGCTACCCAGTCTGGGATGTTTTGTTATAGCTGCCCAAACAGGCTAAGACAGGTCGTAAGCAACAGAACCCAATAAGGTAACTCTCTAGAAGGATCCTGGGGCATGCCCTTATTCAAAAGGACAGTTTTCGGAGGCAGGCTGGAGCACAGAGAAGCCGGGCAATGCCAGGGGTCTCCACGGCAGAGCACCACGGGCTTCTGTAGGCCCCTGAGCTGGAATGAATGAGGGCTGTCATCTTCCTTCCTTACTTTACTCTCCTCTTCCCCCAACCCCACTTCCCCTCCCCACTCAGCCTGACCCAGCTGAGCTGACACCCCTAAGTGGGTATCACCCTACTTGCAGGGTGTATTCTAGGGACTCAGCTGAGAGAGCCTGCACCCCTAACCCAGCATTAGAATGGCTAAGCCTGGTTTTGTTTTTTTTTTTTCTCTAAATTTATTTTAGGAAAACTCAAAGGCAAAATATCCTTTGATTCATAGCCCAGTAAATACAGGCATAGTGTTCATCATCTATCTGTGGCACTGCTTTTCTGTCCCTGGAAACTGCATCTTACGGTGGAAATAATCTTTGCATCAGACAGGTCTGTTTTCAAATCGCACCTTCCACCTCTGATTCTCGGTGAGGCTTTGGACAAGCGTGTGTTCTTCCCCAGGACTGTCTCTGCAGTCTGTAAAATGGGTTTATATGCCTCCCTCCATCTCCCTTTCACACAGAGCAGTCGGAAGGCTCACGGGATATAATACATGTCAGTGCCTAGAATTTCTTTGCCCCAAACCCCCGAGGTCTCCTGGAAGAATCGGACAGACAAGCTCTGTTTTTTAGATGCATCGTCTTCTCCTCAAACCTCTACCCGGCTCCTTCTAAGGGTGTCTGTTCCCTCTCCACACCGCCAGCAACATGCTCCCGGGAAAGCTCTGACACTCTTGCATGAGGAGGAGGAGGTGACCCCACCCGGGACAGCGGATTGGAAGGTACAGTCTGTCTGGGTCCAAAGTCTTCAAGGTCAGGTATAAACGGGTGGGCAGGGCAACATATATTTAAAGCAGGTCATGCAGCCAACGTTGAGAGCTGCACCAATAGTGAGGAGACCACCAGCACCAAGGCCACAGGGGAGGCAGGGAAGTCCAGACCGGAAGTCATCAGCTAGGTGACATGCCAAGACGGAAGGGACAAGTCACAAAAGTGGAACAGATGGAAAGCCACCCAGCCCCGAGTTGGCTTTTCTGCTCCGTAGCTGCTGGCTGTGGTAACTTGCGATCTCTTGGCGTCTGTATAATGGGAGCACTGCTGTCTGCTCACAGGGCTTTTAGGAGCATCGGAGGACCTGAGAGCCAGAAAGGGCTGCCTGGCACGCCGGTCACATTTCCGGGGGGCCCACAGCTCTTCCTTGGAGATGCAGCTGGAGGAGGCCGCAGTCACCTTTACCGGGCTGCAGGTAAAAAACTGTTTTTGCTTTCCTTGCCTTCCCCTCTCCAGCTGCCAGAGGAAGAGGGGGAAGATGTTCCTCTACTCTCAAGCTGAGGAGCCCACCCTCCCCTCTCCTGCCCCCTGTCTGCACCTCACCCACCCTTCCTGGCACTCAAAGGGAGTTTCCCCTTGAGCAGAGCTGTCTGGGGGAGAGGCTGCCCACGTCAAAAATAGGGCAGACAAAGAAGGGAGGCTTGACAGGAAGTCCAAATAAGCACTTCCTCCCACCCACCTTTGAATGCCTGACGTACCTCAGCTAAAGCAGCAGAGAAAGAGAGACAAAGAGAGAGGATGAAAAAAAAAAAGTGCATTTTCTGAAAAGGAGAAAATTGTCAGCTCTGAGGAAGTGGAAAATCTTGCTCCTCGTCGCCTGGCATGGGGCCGATGCTTCAAGTTTTCCTCACGCACCTCGAGCCCCGGGGTGGGGGAGGTGCGTCCTGGGGTGGGAGATTGGTCTTGGTGGCTATGAGGACCGTGTCACCCCACGGCCTGCAGGAGAGCTGCTGAAGAGGGCTCCCGCATATCCAGAGATGCCTCATCACAGGCCTGTCCCCACTGGCGCCCTCCCAACCCCGTTCCGAAGCAAAGCCATCATATTCTGGGCTTTGGTGCATGGCCGCCAGGTGTGCTGAGCTCCTTGCCCAGGGGGGCGGATGGTGCTTCAGAGAACTGTCCCCTCCCTGTGCAACTGACAGCTACCGTCCTCCTTCCCTGTGCAGGCAAACCCACACAGACCCTAAAGAAAGTTCCAACAGTGATTTGCCTCAGCCTCAGGTGATACATGGAGCCATAAAGGCTTGAGGCAGCCAGGCTGGGATGGACCCGTGTGAGAGCATCCTCTCCATCGCCTGCACCTTCCCGGGCTGGCTCCCGCGCTGGGCCACTTGCCTCCACTTTTCTCCTTTCCCCAGCAAACGCCCTCTTAAATCCAAATCCTCCCACCCATCTCCTAACTTCTTCCGTGTCTCTCCTAAGAGGCTCAACACATTCTCCCTCCGAAGTCCCTACTTTCCATTTCCCCCTGGTGCCTAAACCACGGCTTCCCCCACCCCCACACACGGAGACTGAGACTCTCAAGCCTCTTGTACTGAACGGCTTATGTTTTCTGTCCTAAAACTAGCTGCGAAGAAGGTAGTTATCTCTCCGCCCTATTCTGCTGTGGGTTAGCGAGAAAGAGGGGAATTTCAAATCTGGAGGGGGAGCAGTGGGGCAGGGAGGACATCACGGAGATCCCCTTCTGGGTTGCAGTATGCTGCTCCTACATCTACTTTTTGTCCCTAAGATCGAAAACTCTGACATATCACTCCCGGCAAGTGCTGCTTTTGTTTTTGTCCACGGCTCTGTTGGATGCACGTTCGTGTCCCCATCCTTGTGTATTCGCAGGATGCTGTTCTTTGTTCAGAGACTATCTGACCCCTTTCTAACCTTAGGATAGAGATTACACCACCTAAGAAGGCCTCTGCTGACTTCTCAATGTGCTCCTTCATGAGTTCTGGGATTCTCCACCCAGCTAGGAGACAGAGAAATGGGAGAGGGTCTCACCCAGGCTACGGCTTTACATCACTGTGCCTTCCCTGCTCCCCTCTCTGTCTGCTTCGTGCTCGAAGCCAAGACCAGTGCTCTTTAGAAGGACTTGTGTGCATTGGCCTTCATCCCTGTCATCACTGCAGCATCCCATCTGTGTGGCTGTACCCAAGAGCTGCTATTGTCATTGCCCATTAAACAGATATGGAGCCTGAGGCTGAGCCCATGAGCTGGCCTGCCTGCCCAGGGTCCCCCTGGTCCTCCTGGAGTCTCGACCCATTCTTCCCCGGGGCTCACTGGCCCTGCCCCCTGGAGCCTCCGGAACCCTCCAGACACAGACGGGAGATGTGAAACTCATCGCTGTTGAGAAATCAGTGAGAACCGGGGAAGAGGAAAGGCTCCAGGTCTGAAGCAACCAGCTTCCCCTTGCGTCACCTGCTCTCGCCGGCCCAGCTGCCCTTTCTGAGGAACGGGCCACGGTCCTGGGGGGTGGGGACAGCAAAGTCCTGCTTTGTGGCGAGGGCTGTATCATCTTAACTTGTCCAGATTGACGGCCTCACTTGCTGTCTCTTCGTGGAAAGCAGACAGATAGAGTGAAAAATCACACAGGCTCCAGAGACAGCGCTGGGTTTGGATGTCTACCCCACCTTGGGCCACGTATAGAACACCTCAGAGCCTGGGGTGGCAGGTAAAGGACAGGGGCTCTGCACTCAGAGAGAGACCCGGATGAGACCCCCTGCACAACCTACCTGCCCAGTGCAAGGAGTTGGGGAGCGTCACCTGTGAGCCCGAGTTTTCCCTTCGGTAAAGCAGGAGTCTTAACAGCACCAACAATTAAATAAGATAACTAGTGCAAAGTCCTTTAGACCATCCCTGGCATGGTCACAGGGCCCATGTGTTGCACAGGTGATGATTCTGATCGTCATCATCACCGTCACCAGGCTTCTTGACTGCTGTGTCTCTCTTCTAAATGGGCCCCGTGGACTGGCCATCTCAGCCACGTTTAGTGGATAATTCTTCTCCCGAAGCCTACTTACTATCTAGCTATACCTTAATTCTAACTTCCGCTCTTCTGTAGATTTTTATTCTCCTGTGTGGGAATGAATATCATTTAAAAAATTGTTTCTACTTTTAATGATGATCTTGAATGTTTTTTTCCACGGATGTGGTGCGTTTTATTTGCTTGTGACGTACACCCCAAAACACACACACACACACACACACACACACACACACACACACACACACACACTCACTCTTCCTCTATTTCATCTTCCCTTGGCTAACATCCAGCTAATTCCATGACATCTTCTTGGATTACTCTACCTGAAGCCATTTCTCTCTCCCTCTTCTTTTCAAATGACTTTATTTTTTAAATTGTTTTCTGCTCTTCTGCCAATTTGAAAAGTGAAGTGACCTCTCCCAGCAGCGGTGGGGCTTTTGAAAGCAGGACCCGTGTTATTGAGAGCCCTTAGATCCAAGCCCTGTGAGAAGCACTCAGCCTGGGCTGCTTTCATTTGATGCTCCTCCAGCACCTTGTGGGATGAGGAAGATACCAGCTCAAGCTGATGGACCACTTTCGTGAAGCTGCCGAGCCGGGGATGAAACACACGTCTCACGGAAGCTCACGACGACCTGGTGAGGCTGGTGCACTGCAGTGACCGTGCGGCTCTGTCGACTGGGCACGCGGTGACACTGGGGCATGGCCAGCGCCAGGCTTGGAAAGGCTTCGGGAAGACAGCGCAGCATCTCTCGGCAGGTGCAGCTGGGCTGGGTCCTTCGCGCTGGAACCGACGGCCGCCGGAGCATGCGCACAGAGGACCAGACGCCGCCGCGTACTTGTCTTCCTTCAGAGGCTCCGATGGGGCATGAATGCATTTGCTCCCAGATGCTGGACTCGCCCTTGGCGCTCAGTTTATGAGAAGGACACAGAGTCTGAGGCCCACTCAAGGTCACGCCAGGAAACGTGCTCTTCGGGTAGAACACGCGGTAGAAACGACAGCGAACAGACTATACGACAGCATTGATAGCAATCGTTACTTTTTCCTTTAAAATTTTTTTTCTTTAGGTTTGTCTACTTTGCTGGATCCAAGTTTTACGTGCATATGAAGCAATTCCTCTGTTTTCCTAGTTCACAGATGTGGAAACCGAGATTCCTAGATGCTAAGGACTTGCCCGAGGTCACTCACAGCATCGCATCTGAGCCCGGGTCTGCCCAGTGCGGCCCCTTCCCCAGCCCTGGGTGCCCGGCTTGCTTGCTCAGGGGGAGCCCTCCCCTCGTAACTCGGAGAAGCAGCTAAGAGAATCTCAGCTTTAGCCTTTTGCGAGAGCCTGAGGGGTGGGGGAAGAGTATGAAAAGGCCACGCTCCTTCCTCTGGCAATTCGCTGTTGTAAGAGATTGTGTTTTAGGTCAACTGTCAAAATAGATTTTCATCTGCCATGACCCAGTCGTGCGGGGATGTGGTGTAGACATGCGGGTGGGTGCCGGGAGTTTTATAGAGACATACCTGGACTCACGTTGGAGTCTAGGTCCCTCTCCTGGCCCCTCCCACTGGGCCGGGGTGGCCGGGACCAGTGGGGACTTACCAACCCTGTCACTCTCTCTGTCTCTCCAGTGCTCAGAGCTGGGCTTCCTTGTTTACTTATTTAGAGCCCCGCAGAGGAAGTGGTAAAGGAAACTTGCTGAGTCGTTTTCTGAGAAGAGACCATATTTGTTCGTAGAGGAAGCCGTTTCTTTCTGGGATCTGGTTGCAGCAGAAAAGACGTTTGCTCCAACAAGGTTGTTCCAGAGGGTGCTTGCGTGCGGGAGGGTTGGAAGAGCCAAGGACACCTCCACGCTCTGGATTTGGGGTTCTCTGTTCATGGGCGCAGCACCCATGCTCGGCTTGTGAGCGTCCCCTCGGGAGAGCAGCCATGGCATTGAAGAACGTGCCCTTCCGCTCAGAGGTCCTGGCCTGGGACCCCGACAGCCTTGCGGACTATTTCAGGAAGGTGAGCCTTGCGTTCTGTGGGTGGTGGGGCCGGCAGTGTCCTTGGTGGGAGGCTTGAAGATGGAGTCCAGGGGAGGTGAAGAACACAGCAGAGAGACTCCAAACTCGTGGCAGCCTCACCAGCTAAGCGAATGCCGTGTAGATAGATATACCTACACCGCTGAGTGTCCCTGGCAATGAGATCTGGGGAGAAGGGAGGCCCTCGAATTGATGTGTACCTACTATGTGCCAGAGCTTGCTATATTTGTGCTCTCCAGGCCCTGTCCCCTTGGCACCGTTGCAAAATAAACGCAAGGAGGTTAAATGGCCCAAAGCCCCAGGGACAACATGTGACAGAGGCAGGCTTCCAGTCACACCTGTCTGCTCTCAAAGTCCATGCTCCAGGGTGCAGAACTACTGTAACCACTAACGAGGTCGAGACTGCTTACTAGAAAGGGAGAGACGAAGTCCATGGGTAGGAGAAGGCTCTGATGAGCTTTGCTGGAGGTGGCAGCTAGGCGGTCATCACTCATGGCCCTGGGAGAGGAGTCTCAAGCCCTCATGTGGGACAGAGTCTCACTGGAGCTTTAGGAGTGTCTCGTGAGGCAGGACAGAAAACTGAGATGAGTCCAGGGAAACTGAGACCCCTATGGAAGGAGAGAGGCTTGGCTAGGCAGGGTCAGAGGCCAAGCTTGTGGCAGGGCGGGGACCAGAATGTTGCTGTCCTGCCTTCCAGCCTCGGATGTGGAGATGCTCAGGTGGCCTTTTGCCTGGTCCTCTGGTGCTGGGACCACAGGTCATATATCTGCTTGGGCAGATCCCAAGCCACATGATTCAGTTAGGGTCCCTGTGTCCCTAGCCAAGGGATGCAGTGTCTTATGAGGGGCATTTGACCTCACATCTCCAACCCTGGAGGCTGGCATGAAATTCATTTGAAATCAGACTGCCATTAAGGTGAGAGTTTAAAGTTGAGACCTTAGAGATCATCTAAGTCAATTTTCTACTTTTTTTTCTGGAAGTAGAACAGGCTTCTCAGGATACATAGCCAACCCTGGGGTCTAGAGGGCACCAAGGTATTTACTGTCACAACTGGTCTTCCCCAACCTAAAGAAGAAAAGGATTAAAACGTTGAACTGAGTGTGGCCTGATAGACAGCCCACAAACCCTGGTGTTTGCCGCTTTTTATGCATCTCATCTCTGTTCCTTTCCTCTCTAAAAAAATCATAATAAACTTAGGTTTTGGTAATGCTTGTGCAAAGATCACTAGACAACTGGGCTTTGAAGGGTGTTTCTAAATACTTTTCTTAATAGAAATCAAATAAACTAGGGCCACAAGGTAAAATTTTCCAAGATGCTATAAAGTGGCATGTTAGCTCGTGAAAGAAAGGAGAGAAGCACTGGAAGGGTCACCAGGGAACAGGCCGAGAGGCACAGATAGATTCCATCTCAGTGTGAGACAGAGAATAGCACAACGCCGTCCAGAAACAGAAGGACCCATGGGAAAAGTCCCCTTCAGCACAGGGAGATGGACCACAGGCCAGGGACGATGCAGGGAGAGTGATCTCTGCCTGAGCTGGCAGGGACGGGCAGAGCTTTCTTCTTGGAAATCTCAGACTCTGAGACAAGTTTGCAGGCTCAGGAGAGGTTCCCTGGCCCAGCATAAAAGGAATGAAGACAGAAACAAGGAGACTGGGGGGCATTTGTGATCTGGGAAGTCTCAGCCTCCAGAGACTCAGACGCCTTTGAATCCTGAGCATCTCAGTGTGCTAGAGAGAAAATACCAACTGAATGGCCATGTTGTCCCTTGGACGTCCTGTCTAAAGGACATCCTGGCAAAGAAGCAGTGGTGTCAGGCCCCTACTTGGAGACAACACCCCTGTCAGCTCCGGAGTTAGACACGCCTTTGTTTGAATGCTAGCTCTGCCACCTGCTAGCTTGGGTACCTTCTCTTAGGTACTTGTCCTCCCTGTGACTCCACTGCCTCATCAGTAAAACAGAGATACTGATAGTAACTAATTCATCTCGTGGGATTGTTGGGAGAATCAAGGGAAATAACCTGGGTGAGGTATCCAGCCAAGGTTGGGGGGAATTCACTGTGTGACTCTGGGCCAGCCCCTTCCCCTCTCTGGGTCTTGGCTGTCCATCTATGACACCAGGTGCATGCTCTAGACCAGTGCCAACCACACCTGGGTCCTCATAAGAATCATTTAAGTATTTGCTAAAAATATAGATTCTAGCCCCCAGACCCAGATATTACTGGATCAGAATCAGACTTCCAGGCAGGCCCCAGACTGCAAGGCCATCTCCCTATCTTGAGTTGAAATCAGCACACTGACAAATCAGATTCCGCTGATAACGATGACAGCAAACTTGATCAATGAAGGCCAGCTGACTATTCCAAATACCACTTACAGCTCATGGCATGGAGATAAGAGGGAGGCTCAAGGCTTCTCAGATGCTGCTTGCTTTCCGTATTGACCTCTAAACTGGCTTTTCCTGAACTAATATTCATCCTCCTCTTTCAAGCCAAGAGCCTGCGACCATTGTATTTACTTCTTAGTCTCGTTGGCCATTAGAAAAGGCCGTGATTTGAAATTTGGACCCAAAGAAAGTTGCCACAAACTGTGATACTCACACTTGTGAGGAGAACCTGGGATTCTGAAGCACAAACATTTAACCTTAAATGCTCCAGCCCTAAACATCAACTGTAGAGCTATTTCCAATGCAAATGTTTATGCTACTGAGGGTAAGGTAAAGAAGCACCTGGTAGGAATGTCTATTACTGTGACTCTTTGGGAAAGCAAGCAAGACCCTAAAAATCATCCTTCCTGTTAATCCTCTAACTAGATTCTGAGACTCTAACTTAACTAATTCATCTTAAGTAGAAGGAAATAAAACTAGATGCAAAGAAGGTCCATATGTCCAACGTTTTGATCTGAATAGTGTATTAAGCTGCTTTTAATCTTGTCCACTTTACTCATTGGATGTAAGTTATAATGCTATTCACAACTAAAAGGACATTCCTTATAGACACATTAAAGCTTTGTTCCGAAGCCCGATTGTCACCCCTGTCATCTACTACCCATAGAACTTCACACAAGTGACCTGACGCTGTGCTTTTGACTCTCCATCTGAAAAAGTCAGATTAAATGACTTAAGATCTGTTTAAATACCTAGAACGGGGTCTGCCATAGAGCAAGGGTTTGATAATTATCAGCAGTTGCTATTTTCGTTTTTGGAGCAGCAGCTTAGTGAGCAACCGACATGTTCAACAATAAGGGAGTCATTAAACTAATGTTTAAAATACATTTGCAATTATACGAGGCAGTGCTTATAGTATCATTTCAAAGTAATTTTAAGAGAAAAGTCAGGATAACAAGATTGAATATAAATTATAACCTCAATTATGTTTAAAAATATGCTTAGAAAAAAAATACCGAAAGAAACGTACAGCCGTGTTCACCGAGGTTGTCTTCGGGTGGGGAGAGGACGAATGTCACTCACCTGAGGAGCATATTAACCCTTTATAGCCATAGGGACACTCTTTGTGTACCGGTTGGCCCCAAAGCCTTGGACCTAGGCAACTTCTCCATTTCAGAGAGTCCCGAGGGGTTAGTGAAAGCAGGGCTGAGGTGGGGACAGGCCCCGCTACCAGACAGGGGAGCGAGGGGGAGTCTGGCTAGCCACAAGTACCGCAAATTGCTAAGCTCCTGGGCCATGCAGGGGAGGGGAACCAATGGCGTGAGCCCGCCCGCAGTGACGGCACCTTCCTCTCTTCACAGCTGAACTACAGGGACTGCGAAAAGGCCGTGAAGAAGTATCACATCGACGGGCCCCGGTTTTTGGTGAGTACTGGCCCGTCCGATGTACTGAGACCCAAGCTGTTCTGAACTGTAATTGATGGTTGCAGGGTCAGCTGGTTTACCTGGTCCCTAAGGATGCCCGGGGTCAAAGGCTATTTGCAGGACCCCTGCATGACCCTTTGCCTTCTTCAGAGGTGTTGTATGGAACCCCCTCTCACAGTCTCTCAATATCCTTCTTTTTAAGATACTTCCCAGATCTTTCACTGATACCAAAGTGCATTCCAAAGTCAGGTATAAAGAAGAAATCCAAGTATAATTAACACACACACACACACACACACCTTGAAAATTCATTCAAATCCCACCCATACTTTGAGAAGCCCAAGAGGGAAAAAAGGAGCATATGGAGAACCAAACTTTTTTTTCCACATCTCTCATTCTGGGGTACAGACTCACGGAGTTAAGAGCATTTCCGTGGGAACAAACTTTTACCACTGGATAAGAGAGACCCTGACTACACAAATCCATCCCTTCTGGGCACATTTCTGCATCCTTGTTCCCAAGAAGTGGGAATAAGCCTCCAAAGGTCTCATGGGGTAGAGGGTTCTGATTTGGGTCGGAATGAGGAGGGCGAGCGAAGCTAGGCTGCCCTGCAAGGCCGAGTCAACAGCAGTGAGGGACTTCGGGGTCGGAAGGGGCCACAGAGGTCACGTGCTCTAGCTCTCCACCCTGCACACCCCTCCATCTCCTCTACTGCATCCCTGCCACCAACATTTACTTGTATCCCTTCAGTGAGGATGAGCTCACTACCACCCACAGTTACTGCCCGCTTCGGGGTGGCTCTCAGGTCTCATGCTGAGACCAAATTCGTGTCCCTGTGGGTCTGAGCTTTGCTTTCACATGTCACGTAAGACATGCTCATTCATTATTCCACCTAAATCGCTCATTCATTCACCGATCCACTCACTTGACAAGTGTCTTACTGAGCTCCTGTTCCATACACACAAGACCAGGCCATGTGCTGGGAATAGAGAGATGATTCAGGTGTGAATTCTGTCTTCTGGAAGCTTGTTTTAGAGCAGAAAAGTGCATTCAGGAAGGTAATTGAGGAATAATGGACAGAAGTGTGACATGGTTTGTTCTGAGTCACACACCTGGTAATTGGACTAAAAAGCACACATTTAATTGAGTCTAACGCTGTGTGAGTTTTTAACAATGCTATTCCTTCATATTGAGCCCTGAGCTAATAGCATCCCTAGGATTTTGTGTTGTTCTTGCAAATTACTGCTAAACCGGAATGTTTTTTAGCATTGAGAACAGACACTTCTCAGTGAAAAGGGGGTGAGACACCTTTGAGGATGGTCAGGGTTGTTCCCTGATGCCCTGGGCCACCTTGCCCTGAGCCTCCCCTTACTCCCTCAGCTACTAACTGAGCACATTGGCCTGGGTGATGGTGGGTGACAGTCCCTTCCAGCCCTGTGGGCCTCAAGCCTGTTAGGACATGGCTGTCCCCTCGGTTGAGAGATGATATCTGAGCAGCGTTGTCTCCTCTGCTCTCGTATCTGGGCCCTGGCAGGCCCTTGAAGATCTCTACAGATTCTGCTCCTTGTATGAATGGAGAAGGGAAAAGAGGGGTGCCAAGAGAGCAAGAGTGGAACCCCGTGCCTGCCCCAGCAGCTAGAGTATTTAAAGGCAGCTTCTGTTAGAAGCCACCCTCCACCCCAGGTGCTCTGGGTGCAATTTCTTATCTGTCGCTCCCTCTAGCTCTGTAATATTTAGGGCCATTCTGCTCCTGAAGACAGAAGCAAAAGGCGCTTATCTTTCCCCCTTCCTTCCTTCCCTTCTTCTTCTTTAGCATAGGAGCTAGCAGGTCCCTTGAATCTCTTTTGCTGCCATTTTGTTTTCATGAGAAGGGTGAGACTTTATCTCATGGGGAACGGGGATGCTACGCTTCCAGATAGTTGAAGAGCATATGCTTGGAAACTGTATCCGTTGCGAAGGCATGAGGCTGCCTGTAACAGAAACCTAACCACAGTGGTTTAGCCAAATCGGGGTTTGTGTTTCTCAAGTGATAAGAAATTTAGAGGTGGGCGCTCAGGGCTGGTGGGCTGCTGAAGGAAGTCATTGAGAACCCAGGCCCCTTCTAGCCTCTGGGGAAAGCCCGTGGCTTCCGTCCTAATGGTTACAAGATGGCTACTCTATCTCCAGGCATCTCATCTGCATTCCAGGTAGGAGGAAGGGACACTGGCAAAGAGTAAAAGGTACAAAAGTGCCTGGGGAATGCATTTTCCCCTTGTCTTCAGGAGAGCAATAACTTCCAGAAGCTCGGCCCAACAGATGTCAGGTTACTTCTCAACGGCCACACTGAGTCCTGTGAGCTTAGCCATGTGCTAGAGAGTCTAGGGTGTGATCTCTTTTGAACAGAGCACATGTGCTGCTCTGAACAAAATCCAGGCCTGGTCATAACAGAGAGAGTGGACATTGGGGAGACAAGCCCAGTGTCTGCCTCATGGCCTCTCCAGGCCTCTCTCTTGTCCCCCTCTGGAGGACACACTTGGCGTATGATCATACCTGCACAAAGCCTCAGGTCTAACTCTGAGTCATCGTATAAGTAGCCCAGTTTGCTGAAGGAGGTGGAGGAGGGGGTTACATCACACAGCAAAACTCCCCAAATCCTGTTCACACATCGGTCATCTTTCCTCCCAGTTCCTGTCCCTCTTCTCAAGGGCTTGCCCTTCCCCAGCATCCTGCCATTCTGTGTCTCCAGTCCTGCTCACACCCACCTTCTCCTTGGCTTTCTTCCTGAAATTCCCTCAGCTTGTGTCCCCAACTCAGCCAAACAGAAGGTGGCAGCCAGCCACCCAATACTCGGCACTGCTCAGCCCCTCCGGCAGCTCCCGGGGAGCCTTCCACTCATCACGCCACCTTCTGAGCAGGAGCCTTAATACCTCCCTGAGACGGGGCGGTTCTGGAAGGGGGAGATGCTTCTGCTCCGTGGTGTTGAAGAGGGAAAGGGAGAGGGAGGGGGAGATGGAGGAGGAGGAAGAGGAAGAGAAGAAGAGGAAGGGGAAGAAGAAGAAAAGGAGCTTGACCAAAAGCCTGATTTTCTCATGACTCTTGGAAGACTCGTGTCTCAACCCTGCCCCAGGGTCTGAGGATGGGGCTGGGACAATCACGGCCCCTAAGAGCTGGAGCAGATGAGTCCACCCAGCACATGGCCAAGGTGGCCCAGCCCCTGGGCCAGCTGGGCTCAAAGGGAAATGTGCCTGGCTCTTTCTAGTGGGCAGCAAACAACCCACTAAGCAGCTCCCAGTCCAGAAGGGAGAAGGAGCAAAGACACTAACCTCTGAGAGCCATCAAGACCCCAGCCGCTCCCCACCCAGGGGGTAGAATTACTCCTCTAACTCCACCACTTCTCACTCACATACCATGTGTCAAACATATGATATACAACGTCTCATTCAATCCTCAGGAGCCCTGAAAGCTGGCCATTATTATGAAAATGATTCCCATTTTACAGAAAAGGAAACTGAGACTCAGAGAGACTAAGTTGATGCCCTAAATCAGACACCTGCTGAGTGGAGGGACCAGGATTTGAACCCAGCCTGTCTGACTCCAGAGCCCTCACCCTAACCGGCCTGGCTCTGGACTTAGAATGCCGATGGAGCCCTTCTTGGTCTCTGCATTGATCCTACAGAAAGTGTGTCCACCGTCTTTTCTGTCCCCCATATTGGCATCCCTGCCTGTCCTCCTCCCTCCAAGCCACCTTCTCTTACCCTTTCCACTCTCTACCCCTCCAACATAGCCACTAGGACCCTTGAAGGGCAGGAGAAGGGAACTTACAGGAAGAAAATTGACCCTATATGCACAGAGCACGTTTTAGCCCCAGCTCCGTCCCCTATAAGCTGAAATTCCCTGAATGAGCCAAGCCTCAGCTTCCTCATCTGTGAAATGGGGATGCTGATAGTTCCTGCATCACAGGGTTGACGTGAGGCTTAATCAGGGTGCAATTGGGCAAAGGCCTGATGTCATTTCTTCACAAATACGATTTATTTCTTCTTTCCTTCCTCAGTTCCCTCAGGAAAGCCTCTCTGTTGCATCCCCAAATCTAGAGACCTCTACCAATCAGTCTGATTGGTGGAAGAGGCTTTTGGGGCATAATGGTAGTATAAGGGCCGATTCCTGCTCCAGACTGGCGTCTCTCAGCCACTAAGCTCATATGAGGATTGAGAGGGGCCCTGAAGTCTAGGGAAGGGGACCCCAAAACAAATTCTGTTTGGTCCCACAATTCAGCTCTTGTAGCATTTACGTTAAAATTACTTGTCAATATCTAGAAATTAACAAATTTCACATAGAATCCAGATTCTGGAATTCCCTTTGAAAAAGCAGATCTGCCAGCACCAGGCACACGGGCTTTCGTGCAATATCTAGAAGCTGCCCGCTTCGAGGGGGTGCGTGGGCGTCCTCCTCCATAGGCCGCAGTCCCCACCACTCCCTATCACCCCACACCTCACTCAACTCACCTGGCCCCGAGCCCTGGCTGTGGGTTGTAACCTGCTGGTGTTTTCATTTTAGAACCTGACAGAAAACGACATCCAGAAGTTCCCTAAGCTCCGGGTGCCGTAAGTACACTCCCCCCAACCCCGCACCCCCGATTCCTTGGGTGGTTTGAGAGACAGGGGCTGGCACGGGGCCT
This sequence comes from Macroglossus sobrinus, assembly GCA_004027375.1. NCBI lineage: Eukaryota > Metazoa > Chordata > Mammalia > Chiroptera > Pteropodidae > Macroglossus > Macroglossus sobrinus. The sequence continues at coordinate 1,190 of PVKZ01006526.1, read as the reverse complement.
AGTGCAGGGGACGCTGAGTCAGTTATCTCTCACTGTTGGTTTGAAACAGGAAAAGCAAGCAGGAAGGCTAAAAGCCAGAGCCTGGTCTGGGGAAGAGAATTTTTCATGATGAATTGGGAAAAAGAAAGTGACAGATCCAGCCCAGCTGGCACACTGGCTGCTCTTGCCAAAGACAAGCCCGATTCCATTTCCTCTCTCCCCAGCTGGGCAACATGGGCCTGCAAAACTAGCAGCAGAGTCGAGAGACCTCGAGCTTCATAATGGCGTCATCGGTTTTAGTGATTGCTTAAGTTTTCTGGACTTCAGTTTCGAGCTCAGGAAAATGAGAGGGTTGGGCCACAGGAAGGATGGCGAGGGACATCGTTTTTTTTTTTTGTCTTGTGCATAGTGACTGGTTAGGAATGGCTGTCGGGGGCTTTGTGTGGAGGAGAACGCGGGGCCTGGCCCGGCTCTGGAGTCTGATGTGGGTGCTGCAGTGGGAAGCTGCAGGGTGCCTATTGTGCCACGTGCCTTCCGGTCCTTTGTAAAAAGGTCCTACATCCTCAGATGCTCGTCGTAAAGGTCTCACATCCTTAGATGCTTGTCGTAAAGGTCTCACATCCTTAGATGCTTGTCGTAAAGGTCTCACATCCTTAGATGCTCATTGTAAAGGTCTCACATCCTCAGATGCTCGCAGGAGCTAAGCCGGCGAGACAAACATGCAAAACGGGCCAGGCTGAACAATACAAAGCCCTGTTGATTTCTCTCTCATTTTACCACCTTTGAATAAAACATGAGTCTGGAGAAATATTTCCCCATGATGAGAAAAAATAATAGCACATCTATGGTGATAAAAGAGGTAATCGGCACAAAGCCTCGTCGTTGGAGAAGCAACAGGGGATGGTGGAGACGGTTGTAGCTCAGTTCCCTGGGGAGCAGCAGCCACTCAGCTCCAGCCAGTGTGGACCCGATGATGCCCACTCTTAGAATTTACAAAAACTAGCTAGAAAGATTGGTTGTATGTGATAGAGTTCAATTTTAAAGTGTTGGCTCAAATATGTTTAAATACATCGAAAGCCTAAGTAAACATATCAGCGAGCTAGATTTAGTCTGGGGGCCACCAGTTTGAGACCCGTACTCTGGGTCAACTAAGGAAAATGTGACTCAGGTTTTACTCATCTGGAAGGGTGAAAGGGAAGGAAGGAAGGAAA
>PVKZ01006525.1:0-33980 GCA_004027375.1 Macroglossus sobrinus | reverse complement strand
GTTGCCTGTGTATAGACTGTGTATGCGGGTGGTTTTGGCAGGCTGGTAGGAGCTGATCGGGTACCTAAGGCATCCCGTTTAGTGGCCAACTTAGCTGGATTGGCTCAGTGTGGGTAAGTCAGGTGTGTGTTGTAATGTCCTGTTGATCCTGTTTGCTACCATTTTTTGAGATAGAAATGTGCGTAGGCTGTGTCTCCAGGAATGTGCTGCAGGGACCTTGCAGGTTACCTAGAGTATGTATATAGAGTCCCTGCACACCTTGTTGTGGTGGATGGGGACATGAACAGTGGCGCTCACTGGCGTCTTCTATCCTGGAGAATTCTTGCATTCCCTGGAGAGTTTCCATGGCTTTTCAACCTTTTTAATAAAGGCTTCCCTGTTTGTTTTCCACAAATTGGCCTTGTAAAGAAGTGGGTACTGGCTTGCTGGACTGGAGCATTGCCCAGCAGGGAGGCCAGGTGTGTGCGATAAAGGCCTGTTTCTGCTTGATCCTTGTGTTCAGAGGCAAAGGGCTCTGAGCAATATAGCTGGGAATGTGCTGTGGTCATTTGTAGGTAGTCGAAAGCACCAGAATAGAGCTGATGTTGCCATACCTAAGTGGAAGACTTTGTAAATAATGGTGCTCACTGGCTCCTCTGGCTGGAGAGTTCGGCAACTCCTGGAGGACTCCTACAGTTACCAAGCCTTCTCTATTTGATCCTTTTCTTTTGCTTGTTTTTTAGAAAGTGTGCATTTGGCTGTAGTTATCAATTTTCAAAATAATGAGTTCTAGCTGTCTCCAGTGGTGACAAGTAAAGTTTTTTTTTCTGTCACTATTCATATATTTATATATATATTTGATGTGTTTCAGTACTTCAGTTATTATTTCTGCTCCAAATGCTTTAAGTTGGATCTTATGTTTTTTGATGTGATACTTTTATTCTTTGAATGAATAGGATTTAAATCTTGTTAATTTAATTTCAAAGCCTATATTCTTCCTATTGTTATTGCTGTGCCTTCTTGAAGGAAGTCCTTAAGGAATAGATGAGACTTACATAGAACGGTTGAAAAGTTCATTTGCTGGAATAAGAGTTTGATGTGGGAGTGTCAGCCTATGAACATAGATGTAGCAGCAGGAAGGCAAAAGGCACTTGTGGTACAAGGCCTCGGCTATGGAATGGTAGGACAAGCAAAGGAATCTAGGCCGGAAGCAGCACCAAGGGCTTTGCTAGCTGGCTTTTGGGATTTGGTCTTTTTTAATACTAAGGTAATGGGTTATGGGACTTAAGATCATGATAGTTTGGTTCTCATATGAGATTGATAGAAAATTATTTTTGAAAGAAGACCCGCTTGGTCAAAGAAAAACTCAGTCCTATTATCCTTAACCTTTTATCTTTCACATATGATACACTTATGTTGAATTTGAGCCAGTGTGTTATGTGTATATTTAATTTATATAGTGATAATTAAAAGTATCTTTAAATAACTTATTTCTGGTGATTTACTCTTGTTTGATTTAATTGGCTTTGTGTTACATTACTGGCTATATTGAAATTATGGATTGGTGAGGTTTATCATGTTTTATTGTAAAATTTGGGTAATTTTCTGTTTCACTAAATTTTACTCACTGATTTTTAGGGCCCCGTGGTTATGAATGTGCTTCAGTTTTATAATGCCTCCTGCTATGGCAGACATCCTTGACATCTGGGCAGTGGATTCACAGATAGCATCTGATGGCTCCATACCTGTGGATTTCCTTTTGCCCACTGGGATTTATATCCAGTTGGAGGTACCTCGGGAAGCTACCATTTCTTATATTAAACAGGTATGTTAATAGGTGGAATTTCTACAGATTTGCTTTATTACTATATAACTTAGGAGAACATGTTCTTCTATTATAGAAAATGTTAATAATGTAAATCGTGGTAAATTCAAGGGAAAGTTAGCCTTTATGTTATGACATTTTAAAGATTTTGATACGTGCTTTGTGTTTTGTGGTCATATAAAACATCCTTATTTTTACTCTTGCTTTTAATTCTTTTTAGTTCATAAGTGATAGCTGAATTAAGAAAAATTGGCTTAGGTTGTTTAAGATGTTTGTTTAGGTTATTGAAAGGAATTTGATATTGTCAAAGAAAGTTTTGTTTTGAGTTAAAATCTTTGTAATTACTATCTTTGAGCTTATTACAGTTTTTTTAATGCAATTTTTGGTTGGTCGTTTCTTCTCTCCTTTTCTTTCCCTTAACTCCACTATTTTTCATGGTGGCACTTGGGGAAGAAAACATTTTCTGCTGTTCACAGGATTTTCTTTCCCTAGTAATGAATGGTATGTCCTCAATTGGAAGCAAATTCTTTCACATAACAATACTTGCCTGTTTTGTTGGATTATTTTTTACGTGAATTGATGAGTGCCATTAATTTGCAAAGACCACATCATATAAATGAAATTGTTTAAAAAAATTTTTCTTTTTAGCATTTTTTTAAATAGCTGAACTCAATATGGAAACCAAGGGTTATGATTTTTTGGGGTGGGGAGGAATTACATTTTTTAAGAAAAAAAATATTTCGATGACAGACATTTTTAAAGCTCATGGTTTTGGACAGCCTCTTAACTCTTAACTCACAGAGACACTAGAATACTAACATTTCATGATCCCTAGAATTAAAAATAAAATGGTTTGAGGCACCTCACAGGTGCAGAGAGTACTTATTTTTATTGTCGCCAGTGACAGATATGGATGCCTGTGGCTTTCCCTGAAGCTGGATTAACCACTGATACCTTTTTTAAAAAAAGTTTGTTATGAAATATGTATAACATATTTACCATTAGAGTTGTTTTTACGTGCACAATTCCATGACATTAAGTACATTCACATTGTTGCCTAATTATTACCAATATCCATTTCCAGCACTTTTTTTTTATCATCTCCAACACTAACTCTGTATTTATTAAATAATAAACTTCCCCTTTTCCTAGTTCTGGTAATCTCTATTCTAATTTTCTTTCTATAAATTTATGTATTCGAGGTACTTTATATAAGTGGAATAATACAATAGTTGTCCTTTTGTGTTTGGCTTCTTTCACTTAGCATAATATTTTAAAAGTTCACCCATCTTATAACATGTATCCAAATTTTATTTCTTCTTAAGATTGAATAATATTCTACTCTATGGATATACCACATTTCTGTTTATCCATTTATCTTTTGATGCACATTTTGGCTATAAATGTCTTGGCTATTGTGAATAATGCTGCTATAAACATTGGTGCATAAGTTTGCGCGCGTGTGTGTGTGTGTGTGTGTGTGTGTGTAGAAGTGGAATCATTGGATCATATGATAATTCTGTTTTAACTTTTTAAGGAACTGCCAAACTATTTTCCATGGTGACTACCATTTTAGTTCAGGAATACACAAAGATTTTAGTTTCTTTACATCCTGGCCAATACCTATGATTTTCTATTTTCTTTTCTTTTTTTGTTTTATATTTTAAATAATATCCTTATTGCTGTGAAGTAGTATCTTATTGTAGTTTTTATTTTTATTTTTTTCCCCCTAATGAATAAGGTTGTTTTTATGTTCTTGTTGGCCATTTTTGGAATTGTCTGTTCAAGTGTATTGCTCATTTTAAAAATTCACTTATTTGTTTGTTTTTCTTTTTTTTATGGAAAATAAACTTTTTTATTGATCTATTTTTTAAAATTAAGTTTATTGGGGTAACATTGGTTAATACAATTATAATTTAATTATAATTATAATTGTTGTTATTCTTGCCTAGCACTCCTTTCTCCTATTTGTTTTTGTATAATGGAATCTGGGGATTGGCCATGAATCTTACCTCAGGTCTCTTACCCTCAATTCTTGGCTTTTATACTGGCTGTAGTTAAAATACATAGTCCCACCTGTGTTTTGTATGGTGATTATTTTATGTGATCTCATATTTTATATGACCTGGGGACAGGGGAGAAATGACGAGAATTCTCTTCATCTTGACAGGGCAGTGTTAGTTAATAAAGACAACCCTAGTGAATAGACAAAAAAATACAGTACAAAAATAATACTCATTTGTATGGGGGTCATGATACATAATTTAAAATTCTTATATTAAAGTTATTTGTGTTCACAGGAATTTTAAATATGGCAGTCTTCACTGATTATTACTCTTCGTAGATATTCACTTTCTATAATTTTGTTTATATAAGTGTATTTTTATATACTATGCCATTTTATTACTTTACAAAAATGTGTTAATATTATATATATTCTCTTGCATTTTTTATTTTAAAAAATATCAACCTTAATATATCTTTGATAGCTTTTCATGTTAACAGTATATTTCTATTTTATTTTCCTAGTTCTTTAATATTCTATAAGTTACTTAACTAATCCCTATTGTTAAACATTTGTTTTATCCTTAGTTTTTCAGTTTTATAAACAGTGCTACAGCGAGCATCCTTATAGGTAAAGCTTTGTACACTTGAGCAAAGTTTCCATTTCAGGCAATGTCTTATTTTTTCCTGCAGATGTTGTGGAAGCAGGTTCACAATTACCCAATGTTTAACCTCCTTATGGAAATTGACTCCTATATGTTTGCATGTGTGAATCAAACTGCTGTATATGAGGAACTCGAAGATGAAACAAGAAGACTGTGTGATGTTAGACCTTTTCTTCCCGTTCTGAAGTTAGTGACAAGAAGTTGTGACCCAGGGGAAAAATTAGATTCAAAAATTGGAGTCCTTATAGGAAAAGGTAATTTTTTACGTTCTTCGTATGACTTCTTAGAGTGTGTTGCTCTATGTATAAACATATAATAAGTATTATCTAAGACATTGCTTTGCAAAATATGTACTATGGACCAATGCTGTTCTATATTGTTACCAGTCTGACATAAGGCAAGTATAGAAATCAAGAGTAAATGTTTAGAAACTCCTCTAGCAATGTGGTAGTGCCACAGTATCTAAAGGCATATGTTTTATGTATCTTTTTCTTTTCTAGTGACTTATTTTTATTTTACAAAAATACTGTTTTTTTTTATTGAAAAGAAAAAGTTATTATTGTGCTTTATATAGTTTAGGAAGCCCTTTTCTAAGAGGTACATCCTCAGTTTCTTGTGAACTGCATCTACAGTATGAACATATTTATATACTACTCTACGTAGAACAAGACTTTAAGCTGATAAGTTTCCATAAGTAACCCATATTATTGACAAATTTTACTCCATAACTAAAACTATCTTCAGGAAGGAGTTATTTTTGTAGTGAGTCAGAATATATCATGTCTATATTACTCTTTGCAGATTAATTCCAGAGAGGATTATGAGTAATAAAATAAAAAACATAGAAGAGTCTCTCTTGCTGTAATAATCTTAGGTATCTCAGGGGCCAATGGTATACTGTCATTACTCTGCCTTAGATGAGATACCAATTTGAATTAGGTACTAGAAGGGATTATTGAAGATGGGAGTACAAATACAAAATCAAAAAATCCATTGGACATTTTTGGATCTGGATTGGCTACCTGTATTGATCACATTTACTATTAGAGGCTGAATGTGGTACCATCTTTAAGATACTATAGCTGTCCCCACAAGAACCATCCCATTTAAGATAATATTTTTTGAGCTTGATCTTAGGTAATTCAGTCTAGCTAATGATTTCACTGTTGAACTGAACTCTTGTCTCTGGGTACTTAGAATAGAACCGTGTTGATTTACTAAATGATACCCTGGTCTTTAAAAATGTTTGATTACTTCAGAGGATGGTTAGTTTGCTTTTGGCAATGACCTCTTTTCCTCATTAAATAGATTTGTAATTATATACCATACATTTTTTTTCTTATATATTAATGGACTCAGTAGAAAACATTCTTTTCTATTTTCTAGCACTCCAGATTTTTAAAAATAGATTAATTCTTCTCTATTAGAAAAAGTTTTTTTTTTTTGAGTTAAAGAATATATGGAAAAGTAGGAATAATATAAAAATCACTTATAAGTCTTATCATCCAGGTCAAGAATATCCACTGATAATATTTTGATGTAGTAAAATGTTTGATAATGCAATAGGTTAGCATCATAGAGAGAGCTAACTTTTTTCAGGATATAGGTATTTTTTTTTAAGTATACCATCTTTTTAAAATGTAGATCACTGCATTCCCTTCTGGTTTTGGTTTCAAAACATATGGAGTCATTAGCTACCATAATCTCTACCTAAGCTTGTCAAATTTAGTAAATAAAAAATACAGGAGATTCAAATATTACATAGGATATACTCAGGCTAAAAAAACATTCATTGTTTATCTAAAATTAAAATAGAACTGGTTATTTATTTATTTTTTAATTTGACAACCCTAAGTTTACCTTACTACAACACAGGGATCTTTTCTATATACATATTAGAATTGAATTTCTTTTTTTATAAACAATGCATTATATTTTACTCAGTATCATAAAGCTTATTGTACAATTTTTTTTAATACAGTGTGCCCTGCAGTTTGAATGATCAGGATGTAAGGAATGTGTCACTAAATTAAGCAATTTATAAGCTCTTAACTATTTATAAATTGTACTTTAGGACTTTAGCATTGCTAGAAAAACTGGTAGTGTGGTTATATACACAAATTCAAATACTAACATTAATTTAAGAAGTTGAGTGTCTGTTTTAATATTTTAGAATGAATTTTTACTTTAAATACCTAGCAAGTCAGTTTTTGCAGTTGCTGATTTGTATTTCATGACTATAACTGGGCTTAGTGAGGTCACGCCTCCTGGGAAAACAATAAACAATTATTTCAATTTAACTTCAGGAACAAGTTTGCAGCCTCCGCCTCCCCAAAGAAAACAATAGAATCTTTACAGACATAACTGCCCTTGTGAGTCTAAAAATACATTCTCTTAAATATATCCCTGATCATTTTATTTTCTATGTTTAATTCTAAATTATTATTTATAGAGCAACTGTTTGGGTTCTGATTATTCTTTGTAATGAAGGCACATGTCACCCTTGAATTAATTTCTCCAAACACCCAGTAGTAAATTTTGATCAGAGCATCTTATTAGCATCCTGAAAAAATCATTTGAAAACTTCCTTATTTCCCCTGACCTATCTAAAACTGTGGCATATCTTAATGTGAAGTAAAGATGTAGTCTGCTGAATTTTAACAATATCTTTAGTATGAAGACACTGTTCACTCAGTACTTTTTTTTAATGTTAAAATATTTGACTGTGAACTATACAGTAGTCTTATCTTAAAATATAAGGTTTGTTAAATCACACTGTCTTACCAGAAGATATGTAGCAAATGAACTGAATTTAAAATTAAATTACACAGCCTAACTTCTTATTTTCAGCAGTTTCTTTTTTTCAGAGATCTTTGTAGTGGTTCCTAGATGCAGGCTTCATTAGTTTCTTAAAAAGCAGATTCTCAGAGATTGGGATTCAGTGAATTTGTGATGAATTAAAGAAATCTGTACTTCTCAGTTGATTCTAACACTTTTGTGAACAGAGTTCTTTATTTGTAATATATTGATAAAAATGACCAACACAGTAGCAATTGCAATTCAATTACAGTTTGTTGAGTGTTTATATTTGGGACTACAGCAGTTAACTTGGGTGATGTGGTCTTTGTCTGCTTTGAGCTCATGATCCAGTGGGAAAGATGGATCAGGAAATAGACAATTACAATACAATGTGTATACTGCAGTAAATCACGTGGGTGAGTCAGGGACAGGCTCTTAGAGGTCACACAGCTAAACTGAGCCTTCACTACTGATTAGGAGTTGAACAAGTGAAAAGCAGTTGGAAGAAGGAAAAACTAGAAAGAGTGGCATATGTGAAAATGGCCCATTCGAGGAATAAAAGAAATTGCTTATGATTTGTTTAGGGGGACAGCTAGGGCAAGCAGGAAGGGGTAGAGAGGCAAGCATTTTCAGTGCATGAAGAGCCACCCAGGCCGTATAAAAAGTAGAGACGTATTCCTAAGGGCACTTGGGAACTACTGAAGGGATTTAAGTAGGAGAGTAACATCAGATTTATATTTTAAACAATTAATTTATTTTCCAATTACAATTGACATACAATATTATATTAGTTACAGCATATATGTATAGCATAGTGATTAGGAACTTATATACCTTACAGACTGATCACCACAATTAGTCTAGTACCCATCTGATACCATACATAATTATTGCAATATTATTGATTATATTCTCTATGCTGTACTTTATATGTCCCCGAGACTATTTTTATAATTGGCAGTTTGTACTTCTTAATACTTTTCACCTTTTTGCCCCATCCTTCGAACACCCCTCCCATCTGGTTACCATCAGTGTATTCTCTGTTTCTATGGGTTTGTTTCTGTTTTGTTCATTTATTTTGTTTTTTAGATTCTACATAAAAGTAGAATCATGGTATTTGTATTTTTCTGACTTAATTCACTTAGCCATGATACCCTCTAGGTCCATCCATGTTATCAAAATGATAAGATTTCATTCTTTTTTTTTATGGCTGAATAATATTCCATTGTATAAATGTATCATATATTATTTAGTCATTTGTCTATAAGTAAACACCTATGTTGCTTCCATATTTTGGCTATTGTAAATAATGCTGCTTTGAATTAGTGTTTTGGATTTCTTTGGATAAATACCCGGAATTGGAATTACTGGTCATATGGTAGTTCTATTTTTAATTTCTTGAAGAACCTCCATACTGTTTTCCATAGTGGCTGCACCAATTTATAATCCCACTGACAGTGCACGAGGGTTCCCTTTTCTCCACATTCTTGTCAACACGTATTTGTTGATTTCTTGATGATAGCCATTGTGACAGGTGTTAGGTGATATCTAGCTCATTGTGGTTTTAATGTGCATTTCTCTGATGATTAATTATGTTGGGCATCTTTTCATATGTCTGTTGGCTATCTGTATGTCCTCTTTGAAGAAATATCTATTCAGGTTCTCTGCCAGTTTTTAAATCAGATTGTTTGTTCTTTTGGTTTTAAGTTGTATGAGTTCTTTATATATTTTGGATATTAGTGCCTTATTGGATGTATCATTGGTGAATATCTTTTCTCATTCAGTTGGTTGTCTTTTCATTTTGGATGGTTTCTTTCACTGTGCAAAAACTTTTTAGCTTGTTGTAGTCCCATTTATTTTTTCTTTTGTTTCTCTTACTGGATGAGACATATCCAAAAAAATATTGCTGAAAACATTGTCAGAGTTTACTGCTTAAGTTTTCTTTTAGTTTTATGGTTTTGGGTCTTAACATTTAAGTCTTTTATCCATTTTGAGTTTATTGTTGTATATTGATATAAGAAGGTAGTCTAGTTTCTTTTTCTTTTTTCTTTTTCTTTTTTTGCATATATCTGTTGAATTTTCTTAACCCTTTATTGAAGAGACCATCTTTACCTTATTGTATATTCTTGTTTCCTTTGTCATAGATTAATTGAACACATAGGTGTCAGTTTATTCCTGGGCTCTTTATTCTGTTCGTTGATCTGTGTCCCTTTTTATGCCAGTACCATGCTGTTTTGATTACTATAGATGTGTAGCGTAGTTTGATATCAGGTAGTGTGATACCTTCAGCTTTGTTCTATCTCAAGGTCGCTTTGTTTGTTTGGAGTCTTTTGTGTTTCCATACAAATTTTAGGATTGTTTGTTATATTTCTGTGAAAATGCCCTTGGGATTTTATTAAGCATTGCATTGAATCTGTAGATTGCTTTGGGGTAGTATGGACATTTTAACAATGTTTATTCTTCCAATCCATGAGCATGGTGTGTCCTTCTATTTATTTTTGTCTTCTTCAGTTTCTTTCTTCATCGTCTTATTGTTTTCTTAGAGTTTTCTTTTATCAACTTGGTTAATTTATTCCTAGATATTCTTTTTAATGCAATTGGGGTTGTATTTTAATTTCTCTTATAGCTTGTTATTGGTATATAAAAATGCACGTGATCTGAATATTAATTTTGTATTATACTGCTTTACTGAATTCATTTCTTAGTTCTAATAGATTTTTTGGTGGACTCTTTAGGATTCTCTCTATATAATATATCTGTAAATAATGACAGTTTTACTTCTTCCTTTCCAACTTAGATACCTTTTATTTCTTTTTCTTGTTTCATTTCTGTGACTAGGACTTCTAATACTAAGTTGAATGAAGATGGTGAAAGTGGACATTCTTGTCTTGTTCCTGATCTTAATGAAAAAGACTTTAGCTTTTTACCATTGACTGTGATGTTAGTCGTGAGTTTTGTTATATATGGCCTTTATTATGTTGAGCTGTGTTCCTCGTTTCCTCACTTTGCTGAGAGTTTTGTCATAAATGGATATCAGATTTTGTCCAATGTTTTTCCAGGTTGATATCATATGATTTTTATCCTTAATATTGTTTTTGTGGTTGATAACATTAATTGATTTGCAGATATTGAACCACCTTGCATCCCAGGAATAAATACAACATGATCATGGTGTATGATCTTTTTAATGTTTTGCTGAATTTAGTTTACTAATATTTTGAGGATTTCTGCATCTATAGTCATCAGGGGTGTTGATTGGGTTATAATTTTGTAATGTCTTTATCTGATTTTGATATCAAGGTAATGCCAGCTTTATAAAATGGATTTGGAAGCCTTCCATCCTCTTCAGTTTTTTGCAGTAGTTTGAAAGGGCTGGGTATTAAGTCCTCTTTGAATGTTTGGTAAAATTCACCTGTGAAACCAGTAGATCTAGATTTTTTGTTTGTTGGGAGTTTTTTTATCACTGATTCGATTTCATCAGCAGTTATTGCTATGCTCTGATTTTATGTTTCTTCCTGATTCACTGTTAGAGATTGTATGTTTCTAGGAATTTATCAGTTTCTTCCAGATTGTCCAATTTGTTGACATGTAATTGTTCATAGTATTTTGTTGTAATCTTTTGTATTTGTGGTGTTTGCTGTTACTTTTCTTTCATTTCTGCTATTATTTATTTGAGCTCTGTCTCTTTTTCTTGGTGAGTCTGACTAAAGGTCTATCAATTTTGTTTACCTTTTCTTTTTCTTTATTTTTTTTTTTTTTAGAGGAAAGAGAATTTATTAACCAATGGGGAGTGTGGGGCTTACCAGCACCAAAACATGAGCTCAGTTTATCTTTTTAAAGAAACTTCTCTTGGTTTAATTGATCTTTTTTCTTGTTTTACTTAGCCTCTATTTTGAGTATTTCTGCTTTGATATTTATTATTTTTTTTTTCTACTCACTTTTGGGTTTTGTTTGTTCTTCTTTAAATGTAAGTTTAGATTGCTTATTTAGATTTTTTCTTGTTTCTGAAAGTAAACTTTTATTGCTATCAGTTTCCCTCTTAGAACTGCTTTGGCTATGTTCTATAGATTTTGTGTAATTTTGTTTTTATTTTTATTTGTCTCATGTTATCTTTTTATTTCTTCCTTTATCTCATTGTTAACCTATTCACTGTTTAGTAGCATGTTATTTAGCCTCCATGTATTGGTGTGCTTTTTAGTTTCCTTCTTGTATTCATTTCTAGTTTTATGCCATTGTAATCAGAGAAGATTCTTGAAGATTCATGTCTTCTTATATTTATTGGGACTTTCGAGGCCTACCATGTGGACTGTTCTGGAAAATGTTCCATGTGCACTTGAAAAGAATGCTGTTTTTGGATAAAGTGTTTGAAAACAATCATACTTTTATTTGAGAAAGATTATTTAAATTGGATAATGGAGGGCAGATTAGAGGGATTAAGACTGGCAGTGGAGTAATTAGTGAAAAACTGCTCTAGTCATCATCCAAGGAAGGGATGATGATGTCCAGGACTATAAAAGTGACTAGGAGAAGTAGAGTTGAGAAATATTTAGAATGTAAATTAGATATAACTTTAAGTAGATAAAAGGAGAATAAGGGTTTAATTTTTGTTATATATGAGCAACTCATTTTCTTTTTCTTAACCTGTAATACCTATTAATCTGTGAGTAGAAAGCGTCTGAACACTGCTGTGGAAAAAGATGCTTCAACTGGTCTTCCTAAACTAAAGTCCATTTGCATATGATTTAGAGTAATGTTTTTTTATTCCAGAACTAAACCTATTTAGGAAATCATCTTGCACCCTCAAGATTTTACCTTTGCTGTGTTATACAACTGAAACATTTATATTTCCCTATATTTAATACCACAAATTGATTCTAATTTTTGAAATAATAATTTTTAATACATAAATGTAAATATAAACATTGCAGATAAGTCCACTCTCTAGATAACCCTTGATGACATGCATATATTCAAGTAGTATAGATTCAAATGGTATGTATTAATTAGCTTTATGGAAGAAAAATAACAGATTGCCTCATTGTGCCTTTTGTTCCTCAGTACCATGAAATGCTATTTATATTGTCCCCACAAGCATCTTTCCAAAACAAAGTTTATACATATTCTATATTCTTGCTTTTGAATATGCATAAAAGGAATCTTGTGAGACCCATTCTTTCCCTGCTTTTTAAACTTACTATCTCTGGGGCTTTTAACATATTGACTAATAGATCTAATATATTCATTTTATCGCTTGTACCACTGTGTAATAGAATATGGATGTATCTTAATTTTTTAAAATTAGGTCTTAATAATTATCTGTAGCTCTTTGTTTTTTAATTATTGTAAACAATTTCAGTGAACATTTTTATACTTATATTATTTATACATAGGTTTGTGGAAATAAACTAAGACCACTAAATGAGAACAGACTATTTATTCAGAGCTTCCTATAGTAAAGAGACTTTGTCTTTGCTAGTGACTCAAGTTTTATACTGAAAAAAGATATGCCTGATTAGAAGTTATGGCAGTAGAAAGCTGGAGGTTCGTTTACTAGAAGCTGTGCATCTTATATGATTGGTTTGCGAGCATATTTGTCTCTCTTTGGTTGGCCCTGCTTCTCTCAGGTTGAAATTACTTTTGGTGCGGTTTTGAAGATGAAGGATATATATGTATGTGTGAATGTGTGTATATAAATTCTAATACATTTTAAATAAATTCTAATTAATATTAAATAAATATGCCTGTTTCTCTCTATCTCGTCTTCCACAGAGTATTGTCAGACTTTAAAATTTTTGCCAATCTGATACATACAAATTAAGCCATGTATAAAAATTTACACGTGTTTATTTTTTGTTTTATATTTCTAGAATCATTTATTATAATAATCATAACTTTATAAGAAAGTTATATATAGTTGTCTTCATTGCTGAAGTGTTCATACTTAAGTACAACAAACATAATTTTATATTTATGATATTTTTGACTAATTGATATACTGTGATCATAGCTGAAAAATCACAGTGAACTGAAAGTTTAACCTAAGTTAAATCATAACTTGAGTTTTAGGCCTCTAGTAATTTCAGGATAAAGTATTCTAATACAGTATTTCAAAAGTTTTCAGATTCTTAGCTTTTCTCAGATACTTTAAATGTGACTCGGCTTATAAAGAAAAACTGTGGATCTCTTATATGTGGTTCTAAAATGTGTATTGTGGATTTCAGTGATTATCTCTATAAAACTGGTAACCAACTATATTTTTTATGAGGTTTTGAGTTTGTATTCTTTAGAAATCTAATTGTATAATTATATTCTGTACATGAAATTTATTATTTTACCTATTTGATTTTTAAAAAATATTTTTAGGCCCTGGTTTGTTTGTTTTGTTTTTTTTTTTTGATAAAACCCAATTATCCAAATAAGTTTTAGTTGAATATATTTTGCATTTTCTTTTATTATTATTAGCTACTCAAAATGACACCTTTAACAAATATGTCTAGGTCTACATGAATTTGATGCCTTGAAGGATCCTGAAGTCAATGAATTCCGAATAAAAATGCGCAAGTTGAGTGAGGAAAAGATTCAGTCGCTTGTGGGATTGTCTTGGATGGACTGGCTAAAGCAAACATATCCACCAGAGCATGAACCATCCATTCTCGAAAACTTAGAAGATAAGCTTTATGGAGGAAAGCTCATTGTGGCTATTCATTTTGAAAATTGTCAGGTAGTGTAATATTATTTTAAGAAATACTTTGTAATAAATCTGTGGTTTTCACCTGAATGCAGCTCCAGTCTCAGAAGAGGCTCTTGCTCACCTAGTAAACATTATTACAAAGATTATTTTTATATTTAAGATGGAAATAAATTTAGGATTATGTGTAGTAATCTAAAATGACACATCTTTTGCTCATAAATGATTTTTTAAATGCAGTAGTATGTTAGTCTAGATTGGGGTCAGTAAACTTTAATGTTTTTTTGAATGGTTTTTACATTTTTAATGGGATGTACAAATGCAAATATATATAAAGGGATGTTAAAAAAGAAAAGAAAGAATATGTGACAGAGATTCCTGGTCTTTTATTGTAAAAGTTTGCTAACCCTTATCTAGATAATGTTCTTTAGTGTGGATATTATTTTATTTTCTCATGTGCTTTTTCTCTTGTCTATAAAATGAAAGGTTTGATTAAATGATTTTCTTCTCTATATTCTTATATTTGTGTTCTGTGAATATGTGTATTATGTACTGATATGGAATTGGGCATTATAATGAGTGTATATTCAGTTAATCCACATTTGAATATTCAGAGTAATTTTACAAACTAGATTATTGCTACTGTCTTTGTATCAAGCATTGTCATTTATCATCTAGAGTCTGGCCTTAAGTTAGTGTAGGAGTTAAAGGATATTTTGTTTTGTTTTTCTACTATGATAACAACAGTGACAAAATCCGTATCTGTATTCATTCTTTACTGAGCACTAATACTATACTGGGAGCTGTGAAAGGTATTTTTAATATATTTACCACTTTTCACAAAACCCCATACAGTGTTATCTTCTCCCTATTTTACAGTGAAGAAACTGAAGAGAAGTTTATTTGTGCAAGGCCTCCTCACTGCTTAGTGGTAGAGCCACAATTTTATCAGGTGTTTCTGGTTTTATCCACTTCTACCTTCTTTCAAACAACATGTTAGTAAGTATTAGGACAAATGTGAAAAAAGGATCCCGCCTTCTGGCATTTTACAAAAGAAAGTATCTATTTTACAAAGGATATTTTTATCCTGAGATATATTGAGACTAAAGTTCAGTTTATGCCAAGATTCAGATATTAATATGTCAAGATCAAATTTAAAATACTGTTTATGGGATTCTACAGTGTTCAAAGATCAGGAATAGGGAATTTTACTGTTAAAAGGTGATCAGAATTTAACTTGAAAAACAATGGTTCAGTGTTTTCAAGATAAGTCTGAATTTCTAGATCAGTCTGAAATTCATTACATGTGGGTCAAATCTCTACTAGACATATAGATTTTAATGTAATCATCATTGTAATAAAGTATATGAGAAGTGTTTTAAAGTTAGAAGAATAATGGAGATATTGGGAAATCTTATTGGATTCTAAGCAGTCAGAATTTTAAGCTGAAAGGAATTTAGAGATCATGTAGTCAGACTCTTTATATAATATAATAATTATTTTTACCAATTCTTATATCTCATATCTCTAACCAAATACATCCAGTGCTAGGGGGAACATGCTACTTTCCGAAGCAGCACATTTTCACTGTGGGCAAGCACACATTTACATTTTGAATTTTGAATTAAAATTTTTTTAAAATTTAAACTATCGTCTGTGACTTTTGCCTATCTGGTAAGACTTTCCTGTTTTGGATAAGTACCCATTCAACCTTTCCTTTATTCTACATGCCAGATATTCAGAGAGTGGAAATGTAGCTATCATATCTCTTCTTAGTCTCCATTTCTTCTGGCTTAATATTTCCCTAGGGATTAAAACAAAAGTTCCCAGACCTTTAGATTTACAGACCAGTAAAATTATTAAATTATCAAAGGAAAATGGTATATGTGATAGAGGCTTTGTTCATCTCCTCTTGTGACCAAATCAGAGTTGTGATGGAAACATGGAGCAAGCAGCAAGCAGAGTCACCAGGGGTCTAGATGAACAGAAGCCCTTCAACTAAGGAGAGAAATAAGAAATCACCCTGCAATGGGGGGAGATAGGAAGGAGCAAAGACACAAGGCTACCTGGTTCGAGCAGCTGAGTGGGACAGATGTTATGGCAATGGCAGCTGGCAGCTGTGCATATTCTTAAAGTGGCCATGTCCACAGCTAGACTTGCTCACTTTGAACACCAGCGTGAGTTGGCTGTTTGCGGGGTACCAGATACTTACAGGAGGACTCTGAGTTGTTGGAGTGAGGGCCGGAGGCGAGACTTTCTCCCAGACAGAAGTGCATGCGATATCCACTGTTCTGTTGAGCCCTTCCCTCTCCCAGTGTGCTGACCCAGTGCTGCCATAGTTGAGACATATTCAAACTGGATAACAGAGGTCAGGTCGCTATGCCCAGAGGATTCCTGGAAACTCTTACTCCCTCAACTCCTAGCCCTACTCAAGTTACATTTAACTGTGTTCTTGAAGAGTCTTGTGCCTCTTGCTGAGCAGCTCCAGGACCCACACTGGTAGCAGCTGGCCTCAGTTTCTCACGTGGCCTTTTGAGGCAACTGTAAGCACAGTCTCTGTGTATTGCTTGCTGAATCTTAATAGGTGGCCCCGGAGGGGCACAAGCTGGGGCTAAACTTGGCCTGCAGCTGAACCCCTCTCAGAACTGCGTCACTGGACACCTAATACACGAAGGCATGTTAATAAAACTGGGAGACTTATAAGCTTTGCTTATTAGTACATGGATACAGACACAGAAAAGCAGCCAAACGGGAAGGCAAAGAAGCAGACACCATATGAGAGAACAGAACAGAGATTCAGGAAAAATGGAATCAAGCAATCTAATAGATGCAGAGTTCAAAACACTGGTTATCAAGATGCTCAGTCAAATTAAAGGACGTGTAGATAAAGTAGGGTGAAAATTTTAGCAAAGAGATAAAAAACATAAAAATGGAAATTATAAAAGGGAACCAGTCAGAAATGAAGAACACATTATTTGAGGTGAAGAGTGTAATAGAGGGAATCAACAGAGTGGGGAGGAAGAGGATCGAACCACCGTTATAGAGAATGGGGAAGCCAAGTACACTCAAATCAATATAGCAAGAATAAAGCCAAGAATATGATGATAATTTAAGGAGCAATGGGACACTATTAAATGTAAAAATATCTATGTCATAGAGGTACCTGAAGGAAGAAGAGGAAGTACAAGAGTTGAAAACCTATTTGAAGAAATAATAATAGAAAACTTTCCTAGCCTGGTGAAGGAAATAAATATACAACACTAGGAAGCTTAGAGAGTCCCCAAAAAGATGAACCAAAAGACACTCTCACCAAGACACATTGTAAGTAAAATGCCAGAGGTTAAATACAAAGAGAGAATCTTAAAAGCAGCAAGAAAAAAGCAGTTATTTACCTACATGGGAGCACTCATAAAAGATTGACAGCTGATTTCTCAAAAGAAACTTTGCAGGACAGAAGGGCTTGGCACAAAATATTCAATGTGATAAAAACCTAGGATCTACAACCAAGAATACTTTATCCAGCAAATATCATTTAGAGTTGAAGGACAATTAAAGAGCTTCCCAGACCCCCACCCCCCAAAAAAAAATCTAAAAGAATTTGTCATCACCAAGCCAGTATTACAGGAAATGTTGGAGGCACTTCTTTAAGAAGAAAAAAACATGTATTAAAAACAGGAATAAAGAATGGTAGTAACTACATTCCTGTCAAGAAGTACCTCAAATGAAAAAGAATTGAGTACTCAGACCAAAAGATAAAGTGGCTGAATGGATAAGAAAACAAGACTCCTACATATGCTACTTACAAGAGACTCCATTCAGATTAAAAGACACGCAGACTATAAGGAAGGGGATGGAAAAAATTACTGCCTTGATGGACCTAGAGGGTACTGCACTGAGTAAAGTAAGTCAGATAGAGAAAGACAAATATTACATGATTTCACATACATGTGGAACCTAAAGAACAAAATAAACAATAACAACAAAAATGGGAACAAATTCTTAGATACAGAGAATATTTTGAGAGATACAAGATGGGAGGTGGGTTGTTGGAGGACAGTGAAAAAGGGCCCAAGGATTAAGAAGTATAAGTGGATAGTTACAAAATAGTCTGGAGATATAAAGTATAGCATAAAGGAAATAGTCAACGATGTTGTAATAAATATGTAAGGGGAAACGGGTACTAGATTTAGTAGGGTGAGCCCTTTTTGAGATTTGTATTTCTAATCACTATATTGTACAGCTGAAACTAATGTTGTATGCCAACTATACAATATTGAATGAAATATAATCATCTTACATTTCAATAAAGCTGTAAAAAAAGTGCAAACTTTCATTTGTAAGAGAAATTAGTTCTGGGGATATAATGTATAGCACGGTGATTATAGTTAATACCATATTACACATATTACAGGTAGTAGATCTTAAATTATCTCACTACAAAAAAGAAATAATAATTATGAGGTGATAGAGGTGTAAACTAAAGCTATTATGGTAATCATTTTGCAATATATAAAATCAATACATTGTACACCTTAAATTTCCACAGCGTTATATGTCAGTTATATCTTTAAAAAGATGTAAACATTATCTTTCTGACAAGCAAGGTCACAGAATATATAGTTTTTCTTTAGTAGCATTCTGGTCTCTTATCTCTATTTTTGAATGTTGAGAGTTAGTTGTGAGCATAATAGCACTAAACTCTAGGATCTTATGTCCGGTCCCCTGGCTTCATGGGCGTGATGAGACAGTTGGAACAGCAGCAGTGGCTGCTTCCTGTTTCCTGAATTGCAGCCTGGTGGTCTGTCTTCTACCAAGAAGTCTCAGTGTCACCACAGACTGCCACAGGACCCCACCTGCACAGCCTCTGGTTCCCACCTTGCTGCCTGTGGCAGAGATCAAAGCAGTTATACTCACTCAGGTCATTTGTCTGGAAGTGTTTGGAAGCCCCACCTGATGTTCACTTCTCTTTCTCTTTCAACAATTTTATAATCACCTAATTCTTAGAATTAATTGCTTTTTTGCTTAAATTGCTAGATTTTTGAATCACTGAATGTTGAATGGTTCAGAAGATTTTTTTTTAGTGTTCATTATTTATATCTCACAATTAGATTGTTATTGGAGAATATGTTCTGTATGATATCGAATCTTTGGTATTTGTAAAAGTTAGATTTGTGATGTAGCATATGGGCAATTGTATTAAAATCTGTATGTTCTAAAAAGTATTAAAGAATTATGGGAAATCAAATTAAGTATATAGCTTTTTATTTAGGCAAGTAAGACTAAATTTGGATTTATAAATCCAGAACCATAATTTATTATCAGCACTATTTTATCAATAAGTAAAAGTTTACCACCAAAAATATAGAAATGACAGAATTAGAATAAAGGATGTTTGGCAACCATCATATATGCATTTTCTCTTTTGCCCCTCCCATTCTACAAAATTCTCATTTGGCCATTTCATCATCAGTGCTGATGACCAACATTGGAAAAGCAGCATGTGAACACTAAAGTAAAAATGACATGAAATGTAACAAGGTATTCATTTAGGCTAAAAATAATTTCACAGAATTTGTAGGGGGAAAGCTAGGCTGCAATTTCTGTGAAAAATATGCAGAGCTTTAGATGACTACATAGTCTATATCAGCCAGCTGTAGAACATGGCTCTTAAGCAAGGTAAATATGGAACTATTGTGTCTCAGTTTTACAAAACAGTAGTCGCAATTGCCAAATAATAGATGCATTGTTTTTTATTTTAAGAATCATTGTAAAGAATACTTTTAAACCCGAGCAGTACTTTTAAACTTGTTTTTTACCTTAGCCAGAATAAGATGCAAGAAATAATTCTATCAACAAAGGGAGGGGCAATTCTAAATAGTCGCCTGTGTGTTAGGGGATGGAGAGAGGAAAAAGAAATGAGTATATTTTTGGGGTTGGGGGAACTCCAGAGACTATTAGAAGCATGAGCAGAAATTGAGGACGATGAAGCATGTAAAGTAAAACTCTCAAGAATAAGTATTTCCACTCCTGAGTAGTCATTATCTGAATAACCACAGTTGTGATGTTTTAGACATAGTCACTAATGAATTGCGTTCCCTCCTGCTCCCACCTGTGTACCCAGTGTATTTGTTCCCACCCTTACGCCCAGTGTACTTGTTAGATAGTTTCTCATCTGTAGCTGTTTGTAAGCACTGGACAATACATCATAAATTGCCCAGGAAGATTACAAGTCTCATAAAAGATGTAATATTTTCTGAAGTATATGAAAGTGATGTTGGAAAACCGCTTGAAATATAGGAAGAACCAGTCAAGTTTAATTTTGATCAAATCAGTCCAGTTAACAGTTTATGTGGAGAAAATTAACAAAGTTGATGATGACTCAGTACTACATCTTTACAGGACATAAATTTAATTATCCAGGGATTAAGATAGGCCTTTGGAGAAAAAGTTGGAGCTCTTGGTGCTATATACAATTTCATTATATAAATTCCATTGTTGTCTTGATTGCATCTTGCTCAAAGCTGGTGAGGATGACTCTTTGCACATTTATGAAATATTTGTACTTCTGTTTATTTTTTTATTGATTTGTAGGAGTTCTTGACATTTTGAGGCTAGTGATTCTTTGTCATTAATATGTTAATTCTCCCAATGTGTGGCTTATCTTTTCATTCTTTGTTTTGTTTTATTTTGCTTACATTTTTATCCTTAAATTCTAGTCATGTTCAAATTTTCTTGTCATACATGTGTATACATGTATACACACAGTAGATCAAGTTCAACATTGTTGTTGCATAGACTAATGCTGGTTTATGTATTTCCATTGCATGCATACACACACACGCACACGCACATGCACACACACCTAGGAATAGAATTAGGTGTTTGTTCATAATCGGTTTTTAATAGATACTACTGAATAGTTTTTCATATTTACATTCCTACCAATGGTATATTGGGAGGTTGGGTTCCCTACATCTTTGCTAATGCTTGATATTGTCAGTCTTTTAAAATCTTTTTAAATTTGCCATTTTCTTTTATATTGAATTTAAAATTTTACGTAACATATTGTATTCTTTGTTTTCTTTGAGTTTTCCTCATATATACTTGCTCTTTTTTCATTTAAAAGCTGCTTTTAATTCTTGAAAAACATTAACCATACTTGCTTCATTTTCTGACTTAATTTTAATACCTGCAGTTTTTCAAGCACAGTTGTGTTTTCTACAGGTTCTTGCTCTCTGATAATGAGATTGTCCTTTAGGTTTGTATTTCTGAAGAGTTTATGTGTAAAATAGAGTAGATGGGGATCACAGAATAATTTATATAAAGAAGCCTGGCTTTTATCATTCAGACCTGTGCTATTTAATATGGTAGCCATTAGCCACATGTGTATATTTAATTTTATTTAAAAATTCAGTTCTGCACAGTAGCCCCATAATCAAGTTCTCAAGAGCCAATTGAAGCTAATGGTCATTGCATTGGACAGCACAAAATAGATTATTTATATTACTAAAGGAAGTTCTATTTGGTACCACTGCTTTAGACAATTATGACCATTTGTGTTATGTTAAAAAAGAGTATATCTTTTTGGGGCTCTCCTTTTAAAGATGGATTACTTTCTAACCTGTATGAAGAGTTGTTTTGAGGTGGATAGTACAAGAGGTAGGGAGATTAAATCAGAAGCTATGTTGCTCTTAGGAGAGATCTAAAGAATCATTGAAGAGAGTTGAAGTAGAAGAGATCATTACTAGAGATGGAAAGAAGGTGACAACTGGCAAACTTTAGTATATAAGATCATTGGTATCTTATTGGGAGGTGAGGTGGAGGAGGAAAGGGGAATGATATGACTTCTCAAGTGACTGTGGATCTTAGCTCCTGTGCTTTGATGTACATGGCACAAACTCATATAGAAAATACAAGAGAAAAGGATAAAAATACTGGAGAAAGACTCAGTAGGTTTAAGTTTTAAAAGTTTGAATTTGTGATACCTTGCAAAAAAGGGAGGTCACCTAAATTAATTTGGTGGAAAATATTGCAAAATCAATTTAGGTTAATATAAAGAATTTTCTTATAAACATAATTGCCCAAAGTAGTAATTGGTTGCCTTGGGAAATAGTGAGATTTCTTAAATCTTTGGTATATGGTCATATGGTGGGAAATTATTCTACTGGATAATGAGAGGATTCAGGTATTATTAAATAATCTTTAATTTCTGTACCTTTGAGATTTATGATGAATGAATTTTATAATATTCCATCTCAACTATATCTTCAACAATTGAAATTTCTTCATTTCTTTTAACATGTTTGTAAAATCAGAATTGTTAATTTATGGGTTAATTGGCATAAAGTATGTATCTCTTCTTACCAGTAACAACATAAAATTTTTTACTTAATACAGACTAAATCTGAACAACTACAGGTTTTTTTTTTGTTTTAAACTTTTTGAAAGAAAGATATTTACTGAAAAAATGCATGTGACAAACTACCTGATGAGGAACTTTAAATATTATTAATCTTTAGTTAAATATTAATGTGACCTGTGAAAACTGTGGTATTTGGTATAGTGTAAGATGAATTACAGATTATCAGAAATCTTAATAAAGTTGACATGGGCACATTTTTTATTTAGAAAAAAACAAAATTTACTGGAATGTTGAGTGTAAAGGACATACATATGTAAAAATTATGTATGGCCGTTTAAATGTAGTGGTGTAAGTACACATATAAAGAGTCATTTTTTTTTAGCACAAATATAAAATTGCTCCTTTTTTCTACCCCCTTTTTAGGATGTGTTTAGTTTTCAAGTATCTCCTAATATGAATCCTATCAAAGTAAATGAATTGGCAATCCAAAAACGTTTGACTATTCACGGGCAAGAAGATGAAGTTAGCCCCTGTGACTATGTGTTGCAAGTCAGTGGGAGAGTAGAATATGTGTTTGGTGATCACCCACTAATTCAGTTCCAGGTATGTATATTAACTATCATTTTACAAGAGAAGCGTGTGTATATATATTTAACAATTTAAATTTCTGATCAAAAAAATGTTACTACAGTAGAACATTTGGAACCTAGAGAATATCATACAGAATTAAATAACAGATGTCCATAATCCTACCTACTTCTAGGATAACCATGGTTAACATTTTGGCATGTTTTTGTCATTTTATTTGAAGTTATATATTTTTTTGGTCATAATGACAATATGTTTATTCTGCTTTTTGATTGTTTTAGTATTATAATGTTGTATATTATGAATTCTTAATACAATTTGTTATAACTGTCTACTATTTCATTATATAAGCATAAGATTTAGATATGAAATATTCTGGGGGAAATAAAATAAAATATTTTGACTAAATGGACATTAATTGAATTATATAAAAACTTATTTATGATTATCAGTTAACTAGATAAAGTAATATAAATTTTCACTGTGTATTAGAAAACTTTTCAATTTCACACTAATATTTATATGTATACTCTCCCTTCCCCCACCTTTTTTTGTTACTTCCAATGTGGTAAGAATTTTGTAAACATAAGTATGACCATTCTCAAAAGCTTGCCTTGATCTTTGAGATATTTATTACCATTTAATCATGAATTCTCTGATTATATGCTTTATGGAAGACACTTAAGTGCCTCATTATTTTTGGAGTAAAGTGGAGTTTAAATAAGATATGTACAGTGCAACACCCCTTTCTCCACCATTAAGTATGCTATTTAAAAGGTAGGATCCTGGCTTTGCTTACAAAGGACTTGAAGATATAGTTGTTGAAATTACATTTGGAGACAAAAAATAGTTATTAGATAAAAATAATAGGCTAAGTGCCAAGTTGTATAAAATAGATAAAGAGTAACAAGATTTTAGAAAAATATGTGATCATTTTTATTTGTGATTTTTGTTATTTTGTTTTATTTTAAGAAAGAGGAGTACAGGCATGCCAAATATTAAGTGATGTTTGAGAATAAGAAGCTATGATTTATTAGCAGATAACAGGGAATTTTACACTTTGTTTTCAGAGTTTTGGTGTGTCTCTTAATTCTTGTGCTTTAGTAGGTAGAGAGTCTAAAAGGAATTATAACTTCTGTGCACAGCTTTGGGAATTATGGCATTCTGATAGTAAGGGCTTGAAACAGTAGCACGTGAGAGGAAGAAGAAAGTTGGAAAGTGCTCAGTGAAAGAATAGAAGTACTGATTTCTTCCCTTCGTGTTCTGCTATCTTTTAAGTAGCCTTCTGCTTCTTTAACACTTTTATTGTACCTTGATAAGAGAAAGGTATGTTATTTTTCCAGATACTAGAATTGGTTATTGCAAAGAAAAATAAAGGCATGCATATGTTTTTGTACAAGGTCACATGAGACAATATATAAATGTAGGCAAAGGAATGCGAAACATGGAATAATATCTCTCTCCTATTAAAAAGTTTTGAATCAATATATTTATCACAGTATCATGTAACTCCCACTTATCGGCCAGTCTGGAAAATTTTTTTAATTTAAAAAAATATATTTTTAATGGTTCTGAATTGAATATAATACATGGAATTACACTTCATAATTGTATAGGAAGGTTATTCTTTTGAGTAGTACATTTGATTTCTATTCAGTTTGTTAGGAATCTTTGATAATGTGAATAATCACTCCCTTTTTTAAATGCCTCTGGAGAGTCATTCTGGTTTCATAGAAATAAAACAGAGCACTAAACTGGGGTGGCTGGTAGGTTTTTTTCTGGGGAGACAGTAAGGTTGCCTGGAGCCCTGTGCTGAAAAGATGCCAGGTCTCCCTCAAGGATCCATGGAAAAGTATGAGTTGGCCACTTGAGGACTTAAAAAATGGTCACATGTGTACTACACATCTACCTTTCCTCACTGATTGAGGAAAACTTGCACTATGATATCTGTCTATGATGATAAAGCCCTGTCCCTGGAAAGGTGTGCTGATTGGTCAAACTCTCAAGTAGTAAGTGCAGAGAAGAGAAGACAAAACATCTAATCTGAGGCACATATTACTTCAAAGGTTAGCAAATAAACAACAACAAAAATCTAGGTTTTAAAGATACTAGGTCTGTAACTTAATCCTGATTTTCATTCTTTATTAAATGGGGGATATTCTCACAGTTTTTATGAAGATTAGCTATAACATATAAGGAGTGTCTAGCTCAGGTCTTATGTCCTTAGATGTTCAGTTAATGGTAGCTTTTTTATGTTGTCATTTTAATTCTTCATATTCTTGATATTAAGTTAAGATGTACTTTCATAGTGCATTTGGTATAGTGTTATTCAGCTTAATTTTATTCTATTGATTTAAGTGTTTGCTTGAATATTCTTATCTTATTGTTTCTTGCCGCTGTTAGTATATCCGAAACTGTGTAATGAACAGGACCTTGCCGCATTTTATACTTGTGGAATGTTGCAAGATCAAAAAGATGTATGAACAGGAAATGATTGCCATAGAGGCTGCCATAAATCGAAATTCATCTAACCTTCCTCTTCCTTTACCACCAAAGAAAACTCGAATTATTTCTGTAAGTTTCATTTGTGAACTTTGGACACAACCTCAAAAGGCATGTGATTTTGTTAGGTTGTATCCTTAAGTCTCACATATTTTCTTTGCTTGCTTCTGCTTTTGTGAAAACCAATGCATATTTGCCAAAGATCCATCACCATTTATTAATAATTGTCTTTCTAGCTACTATCATTTTTCATTACTCAAGCTACCTGTAAATGTAAATATGCCTTTATATTTTTGGTAATCTTTTGGTGCCAAAGCAAAACGCCATTAAATTAGAGATTTTTTGAGTTTAGAGCTAACCAGAGGACTTCAATGAGCAATTTGAGACATTGTCATAGGAAAGGTAGATATGCAGAAATTGTTAATTTACTAGTATATTTCATTTCTATTAGCTTAGCTGTGATAGTGTTTGTGTTATAATTTGTTTTCTTATTGAATACTTTTAGACTAAGCATATCAAAGGCACAATTTTTTTAAGAATGTAATACATTTGTATAAAGCAAACTTTAAGTTTGTGTTCATGGGAACAATTAACATTTAAAAAAAAAGTATTCAGTCTTAACAAATTGTATGTTTAGCCATTTCTTGATGATTAAGATATTATCTGTATATTAATTTAAATGATCTATTTCTAATTTATTCAAAGCTGTTTGTTTTTGGTATTTAATTTGGTAAATCTCTTAGCAGTATTTGAATGCTGCCTGTATTTTGCCATGAGAACTAAGTGCTAGTGGTCATGATGCTTAATTTAATATTTGTGACTTTCAGTTGTTAGTTTGGAGGTCTGTTGTCATTATTTTGCCAGTGGACATGATAAGATGATTTTATTACTAGCATAAAGTATTCATGTCTTTATTAAAATACTCTGTATTTATTTCATTCTTACAGCATGTTTGGGAAAATAACAACCCTTTCCAAATTGTCTTGGTTAAGGGAAATAAACTTAACACAGAAGAAACTGTAAAAGTGAGTACTTGCTAAGATTTGAATTTGTTATCTGCTTCATTATTTGAATAACTTACTGATATGCTCAATGAATGTAACATTGGAGATTAAATTTTACCTATTCGGTCAATGACATGAGATAGAAATATGGCAATTTATTATAAGACAATTAAGAATTTTTGTTTTAAAGTGTTCTTTGAATAGTTGGTGATGTGCCAGACAGAATGACATTTTCCAGTATATATAACATAAAAGACATTGCCTGAGGTTAGGAATTTAGCAAGTGAAATTTAAACTGAAACTATAGGTCACATATTTGTATGCAGGCTTACTTTCCTTTCTCAGCCTTGCTTAGAGCTGCACTCAGCCTCCTCTCTCAGCCTTTTTTTTTTCTTTTAAACTTGCTGAAC
This sequence comes from Macroglossus sobrinus, assembly GCA_004027375.1. Lineage (NCBI taxonomy): Eukaryota > Metazoa > Chordata > Mammalia > Chiroptera > Pteropodidae > Macroglossus > Macroglossus sobrinus. Next base: position 7,154 of record PVKZ01006525.1, on the reverse strand, counting down.
ACAGAAAATGTAATACCATTTCCTGGAAGAAAATAGATGACTGCATTATAGACCACAAGTTGTTAACACATAGAGATTTATTGCACAACCTCATACAATTAAGTAAAGGCTTAACAAGGCATTTTGTCTCAAAGTATAAAGCATGCATTTTCTCCTATTTTGCTTGGCAGGAAATTAAGTGAATAGTTTTGTGATCTAAGAAAGAGATTCAGTTAGTTTGAGATGTTTGCTGGCACAGAGATATATTCAGGAACACCTTGCCAAAGATTACCAATGGCTTGCTTTTGTAAATGGACATTAAAGATTCTTTGGATAGCTGTCATTAAAATAAGGGCTTTTTTACTCTTATAGTCTCAGCTAGATTTGAATTTTTAATGAGCGTGCTTATGCTAATTAGCTTTCATTTTCTGTTTTAGTGCTAATTTTATTTTTTCCCTTTAATTAAAAATTTTCTTATTAATGTTTTTCCAATTGCAAAAGTATGACCTTGTTGCAACAGATTAAAAAAAAGTCCAACATAAACAAGAAAAAAAACTACTGATCTCTCTTACTCATTTCTTTGTGATCATATGGGATTTTAGGTTACTGAGTGACCATATAAACATATGGTTTGAAGATTGCAAGGGTTTGGTTTTGTTCATTTTGTTGATTGGTTGGTTTGTTAAACAAAAAGTGATATTATATACATTATTCTAGAATTTGATTTATTTGATTTATTTACTTTATAGTTTATTTACTATATATTTTTTATATATATAGCATTACATACTATGTCTTTGTCAGTGACATTTTATTTCCATAGGTTTTGCCAACTTTCTTCAGCTATTTCAAGCTGGATTGATTCAATTGCTTGTGGTCATATGTTCTTAGGAGTAGTGGTCTTAATGATTTGTACTATTTAAAGTATTCCTCATCCCATGTCATCTAATTCTGTAGTCTCACCTTGCCAACCCTTTTTCCAATGGGGTTTTATAGTTGAATGTAAATAAGTTAATGTAATTATTATATGGTTTTCTTGTAGATACACCCTATGCTGTGTAAGCCCTGTGCAGGTTAGGAGCTCTAGTACAATGTTGAAAAAAATCTGAAGAAGAAAAAAAATAGGGTTATGCAGCTTTTCTTCTTTCCAAACATTTTTTTTTGGCTGAGACCTTCAATATGATGTTAAATATAAAGCAATGAGAGTAGATGTATCAGTCAGGATTCTCCAGAGAAACAAACAGAACCAATAGGATGTGTGTGTGTGTGTGTGTGTGTGTGTGTGTGTGTGTACACGCGCGCGCGTGTGTATGTGTACACGCGCGCGCGTGTGTGTGTGTGCACACGTAGACACATTTATTTAGGGAATTGCCTCACATGATCATAGAGTTGGTTGTCTCCTATGGTCTGCAGAGTTGGTTGGTAAACTGGAGACCCAGGAGAGTTGATAGTTTAGCTCTAGTGTGAGTCTTCTGAAGGCCTAAGAACTAGGAGATCTCGTTTTATAGTTCCTGTTGAAGGCTGGCAGGCTCAAGACTTAGATGAGCTATTGGTTCAGCTCTACTCTGAAGGTAGGAGAAAAGCTGTTAATCAGACAGGTCTTTCTTACTCAGAGATGGGTCAGCGTTTTTGTTCTATTTAGTTCTTCAACATATTGTATTGGGGCCATCGATGTTATGGAAAGCAATCTGCTTTAGTCAGTCTTTCATTTAAATGTTTATCCTATCTAAAAACTCACAGGAACACCCAGAATATCTGGACATCCCAAGGCCTAATCAAGTTGACATATGAACCATCACAGTAGATGTCCTTGTTTTCTTCTAAATCTTAAAGGAAAGCATTCGGTATTTCAAGTTAAAGTATAACGTTAGTTGTAGGTTTTTATAAATGCTCTTTATCCAAGAAATTCTCTTTTTCTACTTTGCCGAGAGTTTTTATCTTGTCAGACAGCAGTCCCCAACCTTTTTGTTACAAGGCACCAGTGCTCCTATGAGAATCTGAAGCCTGATGATCTGAAGTGGAGCTGAGGTGGCAATGCTAGTGCTGGGGAGTGGCTGCAAATACAAATAAAGTTTCGCTTGATCACCTGCCCCTCACCTCCTGCTATGCGACCCACTTAGCTGGGGATTGCTTTCAGTTACTAGCGGCATCTGTCAGGTCCTGGATATATGGCTCTTTTCATTTTTAAATTTAGAAATGGAGAATTTTTCAAGTATCAGATTCTTCTCACTCTTTGAATCTATTGCCTGGAAGAGCTCCGTCCCATTTAAGGGTTCATGGGTCAGACCTCTGAAAGATAATCTTCCTTCCTTAAAGTCAGCTATGTCATAGAGTATAACCTAATCTTGGGAGTGAGATCCATTATACTCACAGTCTCAGAGATCTTACATGGCACATGGTTCTCTGGAGTCTGTAATGAAAATCCTAGCTGATACATGAAGATTCACTGCTGTGCCTGGCAGGCACTTGACTGTTTTTCATCACTGTAAGAGTGCTTAGAATTCTATAACATACACCTTCTTTCCTGGTCATTCTTTTCCCAACCTTATGATATCTCACTTTTCTGTTGTGGATCTTAATATTCAGCAGAAGCCTGAACTATGTACTGCCTAAAATCTAGATGGTGTTAGTGTAGTCAGAGAGCACTCAAGAAGCCATCTAGTTATAGCCGTAGTGGAAAAGGGGTCTTCTAACTCTCATAGAAAGTGAAGTTCTCCGCATTTTTTCTCTTTCTTTTTTGTTTCCTATTCTTTTCTTTGTTCTCATTTGCCCCATTCTCTAAGAAGTCCCGTGGCAGCAGCAACAGCAGTGGGGACAGGCTTAAAATCCAAAGTTGAACATTTCTCTCTTATTAAAGGAATTGTAGTCTCAAGAGAATGGGGTAAATCCTCATTGACTCTCCATGCCCTCCATTTTCATCCTGCTCTTTGGCATAGCTGCAGAAAGTATGGGTGAATAAAGCCTCAGCTTTCTGTCAGGGTGACAAGAAAAGAAGAGTCCCAGGCAACATAAAAATACTTGGATGATTGCAGAGTGGCAGAACTTGGGAAAGCTCACCCTTAAGATTGTTTATGCTTATATGTTTATTCCTGAGCAGTACATGTGGATCTGAGTCTTAACCACCTACATATTTGTGAACTGAACTGTGACGTAAATTACCACAGAGATCTTCAACTGGTCACATGTAGAATAGAGGCAAATAGCCCAACAAAGGATTTGAAAACTGAACTGGTATTGAAACCACAACGTACAGAAGGCTTTTCAGAATTTGCAGCCTAAACCTAGTTATTGTTGCTTAAAATAAACATTTTCTGCAGTATATAAATAAAACCAAGAGTCATATAACATTATGATCAAAATGTCTAGGATACAAGATAAAATTAATTGGCATATAAACCAGGAAAATCTCGTTGTATGTATAATGATAACCAACAGATATCAGTGCTGAGATGACATAGATTTTGGAATTATCTGACAAAGATATTAAAGCAGTTATTATAAAAATGCTCCAACAACTAAGGGCAAACATAGTTAAAAGGAATGGAAAAATAGAAAGTCTCAAGCATTAAATTGAAGATTAATCAATAAAAGATTACCAATTTGGACAAAAAAGAGAAAAAATGATTGGGGGAGAAGAAATCTGCAGAGGCTATGATAGTATCAGAAGGCCTAACATTTATATAATCTGGATCCCAGAAAGAAAAAGAGTGCAGTTCAGAAAAACTGTTTAAAGAAATTATCGCTAGGAGCAGTCCAAAGTTGTTGAAAGATACAAATATTATAACAGATTCAAGAAGCTTAGTGAATCTCAAACAGGTAAACCCAGAAAATTCCAAGCCCAGATCCATGGCATATCACACTTATTAGTCATAAATGGTAATACCTCATAGCCTAGTTATATTGTCTCAGCACTCCTAACTTGTTAAATATATCTAACTAGAGGAAAGAAATTGTAACTTAACAGTTTAAAATTCTTATTTTAGTGTCTAGATTCTAAATAAATATTTGTACAATGAGTTAATACATTTTAATTTAATATCTGTAACATCTTTGTATCCTTAGATAAAGGTAACACACAAACACATGACATCTCCATCGTCCTCAAATCAGAACAAATCTGCCTCTTTACAAAGTGATTTACTTCATGAAACCATGGGAATTCAGCCCATTTATGCTAGTTTTGTGTGTGTGTGTGTGTGTGTGTGTGTGTGTGTATCTAATATCCAAAGGCAAAATGTAGTGGGTTTTGGCCATATATGTAGAACAAGAAGGAAGTTAGGTGTTGATGATAGGAAAAAGTTTTATATCTTCCCCAACACTGAGCATTTTTAATTAGTGAGTCCAGCAATGCAGTTTGTGTGTAGGCTTGGCACATCCGTGCTGTAGCAGAATGGCAAGTCCTTTGTATTATAAAGCCTGTCTTCTCTTTCTCTCCAAGTGTTCTGGGGCTTGTGAAAAAGGAATTTCTTTGGAAGTTTACTACAGCCAAACAATAAAATGTGTGACTGTGGTAAGCATAATGGTGCTTTAAAATTCTTCACTTTTCACAGCCAGAAGATGATCCAGACCAAGAAGCATCAGGAAATGGAACAATTTTGACAAAATTTCATGTGATATAAGTTTAGAGAATGATTTTTCTTACTTCATTTTTCTAAAAACAAAAACTTTTGAATATCTTATTTCATGGGAGAATTTAAGTTCAGTAAACATAATTTTTAAAATTTTATTTTAAATGTAGATAATTTTTTCTACTCTTGTTTGTTCTTAATTATGTATCGACTTTAGTCATTAAAGGACATTTCTCAAGCAGACATAATATTAATGACTTGATCTTATATAAATCATACTTTGACTATTAGTAAATGATATTTTAGGAAATTCTTTTAGAATATGAAGGATGTCTTTTTATTGTTACCATGCCCAAGTTAGACTCATTCTTCATTGTTATTCTTTTCCAGATCACACCTTCTGCTGTTGCTGTTTACAGCTAATATAGGATTTTTCTATCCATTCTACTTGAGATTTTTTTTTAGCTTTATAGCCAGCTGATCCATAATTTTGCTTCATTCCTTATGATTGAATTTTGCCAGAAGTTGATTGACAGAATTACAACCAGCATTGTTTGTTTTCTTTTTTTAAAAAATATTAACTAACATTTATTGAATACTTATGTAGTAGGTAATTGCTAGTTTGTATTTCTCAAAAATCGTCAAAAACCAAGAGATGTTAATGTTTCTAAAGTCAGCAATTTATTTTAAGTAGCTTGACTTTATCACAAAAACATTGAAAATTAATTTATTTTTCAAACTTGTAATTTTTCTGAATAATCTATATTTATATTCTCTATGCAAAAGCTAATAAATTCATGTGTGTAAGGTAACTGAGAGTAAGAACTGAATATCATTTTTGTCCTGAAATTCCTAGTTTCCATTCTATCATACAAAATATGCAAAATATATTTTATGTATGTTTCACTTTACTTATGATTTAATCTCACAAATGATTTGAGGTAAGTGCGCTCCCACTTTGCCCACTTTCACTTGCACTCTTGCTTTCCACACACACACACACACACACACACACACACACACACATACAGTCTTACTCTCACATATATGCACAAAATATACACAAAATTTTGACTTTTTAAAAAATAATTGAGGATATTAAATGGACCTGAGTCTTTATAAAAAATGAAAGACAGCGATGTATAGGATAATCAAATATGGGTAGAAGATCTTTAGTTGGCTCCTTATAATAATAAATTATTTAGAAAGTGAAAGTAGGTTAAACAGTTTAGTAAACAATATACTAATTATAGTCTGATGCTTCTATGGGCAAATAGGCTTTTCTGGAGTTAACGTGCTTCTCCCAGTATATGTTTCTTCATTCTCCAAAATAGAGATGTTTCTGTAATACAGTATTCATGATTCTGTTATTTCTTTTTTGTCTCTCTTATTACAGGTTCATGTCAGGGCTGGCCTTTTTCATGGTACTGAACTCCTTTGTAAAACGATTGTAAGCTCAGAGATATCAGGGAAAAATGATCACATTTGGAATGAACCACTGGAATTTGATATTAATACTTGTGACCTGCCACGAATGGCTAGATTATGTTTGGCTGTTTATGCAGTTTTGGATAAAGTGAAAACAAAAAAATCAACTAAAACAATAAATCCCTCTAAATATCAGACCATCAGGAAATCTGGGAAAGTGGTAATTATATACTAACTTCTGTAAAATTTTTTATAATGGAATAATTTAATAGAATAAAAATACTAGAGTAGAATAATTTTATAATCCTTTGAAATAATTGAGTAATAGGTAAAATTATATAACTTTGCTACCTAAGAACTGATTTCAAAAAGACAAATCTACATTTTTATGTCCTGTTTATTCATTTCTCTTTTGGCAAATGTACTTTAGTGAATGTTATACTATAAGTGCTCTATTAGAAATGTTATACTTTTTAGAAGGTACACAAAGAGAATGAAGAAATTAAAAAAGTTAAAAGTTCACAGTCTCTTAACTGAAATTCTAGGTGTCAGATATGTTTGACCATTCAGAATTTTGTGCTATTTATTAAGATCATAGATTGTAGTTCACTCACCTCACCTTGTAGGGTCTAGAGCTCAAATCTGTAATCAAACACATCAAGATCAAGTAGTGAAATATATGAATATTCACACTAAATGAGACAAATGAAGATTATCAGTTTATTTTTTTTATTATTTAAATCAGATCTAGTTCATTCTTTTTTTAAAAAATTAAGTTTAATTGGATAACATTGGTTCATACAATTATAATTTTCAGGTGTACATTATAATTTGACATCTGTATATTCTGTTGTGTTTACTAACTAAAGTCCAGTTATCTCCAGCTAACATATATTTGACTCCCTTTACTCCATCTACTTCCCCACACCCTTATCCTCTGGTAACCACTAGTTCATTGTCCATGTCCATGAGACTCTGTTTGTCCTGTTCATTTGTTGCTTTTAGGTTTATATCCCACATATAAGTGATATCATGTGATTTTCGACTTTTTCTGTGTGGCTTATTTCGCTCAGCGTGATTATCTCGAGGTCCATCCAGGTTGTCGCAAATAGCAGTATTTCATCTCTTCTTATGGCTGAGTAACGTTCCATTGTATACATGTACCACAGCTTCTTTAGC
>PVKZ01006524.1:0-34011 GCA_004027375.1 Macroglossus sobrinus | reverse complement strand
GAACCCAGCACCCACCTGGGCCCGGCACCCTCTCTCCTGCCCGTCCTACGCCAGTCACAGGCAGAATCAGGAATCGGACCACGCCAGGTTTTCAGCAGTAACCTGTAGGCGTGCAACAGATGTTTGCAGCCCCTCAGAAGTAAAACAAAAGAAAGAAAGAAAGAAAATTTAGAAATTCTCTCTTCCAGGGATTTTTTTTCCCCCAAAACTTTTGTCTCTGCTGCAAAATTCTAACTTAAAACCTTTCGCAGGAGCCCAGAGCAGCCATCACGGCACGAGGCCCAGCGCCCTCATCCTCCGACACCTGGTTTCTCTCCGAGGGGCAGGCTGAGATCCCTGCACCTCACCTGACTCCACCTTCTGGTTGAGAAGCCGGTGGCTCAGAGAAGCGCATGGACGAGAAGTCAACACAGCCATCGACAGACAGACGTCTCGAAACACACCTGCTGTGGCCGTGGGGTGAGATATAGATCCCCCACAGATATCATCTTCCTCATTTATCTCTGTGGCCTCAACGGATGGTGCTCCCCCCCACCAAACCCCCGACCCGAGGTCTTATCCAATGGACACCCCGCATCTCGTTAAAAGAAACTCACTCGCTTTTTTCTCCTCCTGTTTTCTCAGACACAGGCCCACATCCAGCCATTCTAAGTCGGAAATTAGAGCCCACGGAGGCAACGTGCGTTGTTTTCCTAACTCCCCTGCGACTTCAGTTCGCCTTTAAAGCCCATTTTCACCACTTATTGATTTTCATTTTCTTCCGGTCTATGAATGACAACTCGCATTAAGACGACACGGGCTGAGAAGCCACTCTGCAATGCACAATAGTGCCCTGCGCTTCGTGACAGAACACCTCGCCACCCCGCAGCTCCCGCCCACCCCCATTTTCTGAAGGAGCGGTGGGCAGACAGACCCCCGGCTGGCTGGCTGCCTGGCACGGGGTCCAGCTGAGCCGGGACAGAGCTCTGAGACGAGGGACGAGCAGAGACATCCCTGGCCGCGGCCAGCCCGTTCCTGACAAGGAAAAAAATGAGAACGCTGATTTCATGGTGGGTAGGTGGAGTCATGTGAGCCACAAAGATGGCCTCAGATAGTGCCCCAAGCTTTCTAATGTCACTCAAGGAGAGTTCCGGTCACATCCTATCTGGAACAATAGCAATGCACCTAACACAGGGAACATCCTACGATCTCATACCTTCCAACGCCCTGTGGGAGGCACTGCACAAGTCAGACTAATCTAGAACCCCATCCACACCGGCACTTGGGAAGGCAGGAGGCTGATGAGAGTCAGAGAGGACAGAAATCTGGGAAGAGAGAGAGAGAGAGAGAGAGAGAGAGACCCACGTCGGACAGTCTCCCACGAACAAAGTTCATTTCAGTGGCTCCACTGAGTTCCCCAAAGCCAGAGATCCAAAACCCTCAATGAGGGTCAGACCAAAAGAAGACGCCCACCACTGAAACAGCTCCTGAGAAGACGCGTTTCTAACCCACGTCGGGGTAGGGGACACATTTGGGGATTCGATGAAAGCACTAACCCTCTCCTGGGAAAATACGTGTTCACACTACATTACGCACAGTTCAGGGGGCTCGTGGGCGATCGCCCCTGGATCTTCCACGGCCCACGACGGGCCAGGAAGTCAGAGACACCTCTCCAGTCTCCATCTTCACTGAGGGTTTGCCACATGCTTCCCACACCTGCGCTTCTACCCCCAAGCACCAGGTTCCGTAAAGACAGGACGTCGAGTTCTCTCGAGCAGGCCACACGAAGGCCAGCAGAGAGAGAGAGAGAGAGAGAGAGAGAGAGAGAGAGAGACAGCCAGGTGCCCTGAGCAGACTTGGAGCCAGCCGAGCCCCATCCCCCTCCCCCCCGGCCCACAACACCTTCTGCTCCAGTAAGGGGGGGTGCCATCTTGGTAATTCCCAGAGTCCTGGCGGGGCACGAACGGTCTCATGTGTCTTGCAAGGGTGTTAAAGAGAGCAATTAAAGGGTACGCAGTCAGACCTCACACACGGTCCTCACACACCAGACTGGAGGCCCCCCTCCTTTCTGGTCCTTCTCAGCTGGTTCCGAACTTGGGGCCGGCAACAAAAGGTGTTAATAGCCTGATGCGAGGCCCCTGCTGATAGATGACCCATTACGGGAGATCGCTCTTGTGCGAATGGCAAGTAGATTTGATCAATTCGATTTTAATGTAAAGTGGGGCCTGGGGGGAGAAAAACAGCAACCAGGAGAGGGAAGACCCTTTGTTGCTAATGTGTCTGAAAAAAGCACTTAATTGAGGTCATAATAATATTAGCAGTTCTCATCATCAATAATTCAGCCTTATTTATTACCACCCGTAAAGTCCTGTCAGGTGCGGGATGTAGGGGGCTTTTGTTAGAGACGGGATATATAGGGGTGGCCTGTCTCTCTCTCTCTCTCTCTCTCTCTCTCTCTCTCTCTCTCTCTCTCTCTCTCTCTCTCTCTCTCTCTCTCAATCTCTCTGTTTCTCTCTCTCTCTCTCTCTCTCTTTCTCTCCCCCCATATCTCTCTCTCAATCTCTCTCTCTCTCTCCCATCTCTCTCTCTCTCTCTCTCTCTCTCTCTCTCACCAGCCACATAACAGCAAGCTTCCTCTAATTCTCAAAATGCTTTCTCGCTATACTCTCTATCTGTAGAAATGGGGAACAGAAGTTACAAGTTCACGACGAGGTATGATTTAACCCTCTCCTGTCCTTCCCTACTCCAAAAAAAACCAAAATCCAACATTTGTCTCTGAAGCACTAACTAATTTTGCTTCAGAAATCTGTCAGGAGAGAAACCATTTCTATTCTTGCATGATTTAGTACCCTAAAGGACGACATCAATTCTGCCTCTTCACACACTTTGAGTCACCTGTGGTTTGTTATCTTTTAAAGCAGGAAAGAGAGCGAGCACGCGAGAGTGTGTGCTAAATGAATGTATAATTGTACAATTAAAGATTCGCGCTCCAGCGTTAAAAATTGTAAATGTATTAGTCTCATAAAACCCGCCTCATTACTCTCCGCCTCTTAAAGGACAGCCTTGTCCATAATGAGGCGATGGCAGGAAATGGCACCGGGGTGAGCGCAAGGGGAAGGAGGAGACGTTGGCTGGCGCAGGCTGCCATTGCATTTTTTCAGAAAAGGGGGGAGGGAAAACACTTAATAAAGATAATTGGGCTGGTAGTGCCTGTTCCCATCTGGAAACTCAACACAGACAGACCCCAGGGCAGACGATCAGTCATTAACCAGGAAAATAACCTATTTGGAAGGGATCCGTTTGTTTTATAAATGATGCCCCACTTTAGAACAGCTTAACCGCAATCATAATAAAAGTTCCTCGAAAACCCAGCCAGAGGACGGGGCTGCAATATCGATCCGGTTGCTGCTGATAATGGCTGTGCTTGGCTTCCGCTCAGCTTGCAGGAAACGGCTTTTGAAGTTTTGCTTTTCATTCTTTCTTTCTTTCTCTCTCTCTCTCTCTCTCTCTCTTTTTTTTTTTTTTAAGTCTAAATAGAATTTAAACTGCCCTTCGGTGATCATTGGCTATTAGCGGTGTTGGTTAGGAAATACCGAACCCCTGTAGGGTCAGAAGAGGTGGCTCCGGTTGGGAGGGGAAGGGGGAGAGGAAGCCCCAAGCGGAGGGGAGAGAGAGGTCAGCTCCGAGCTCGGCAGCCTCCGCCGGGTCAGCGGGGCCGACCCGGCCTGTGAGGCAGCCTGGGGACAAGGACTCAGAAGAATTAATTCTCCCCAGCCCCAGCCTGGCCATTGTGCTCTCCCCAACACACACACACACACACACACACACACACACACACACACACAGAGGCACAGCAGAAGCCACCGGAACAGCCATGCACTCATCAAGGCTGAACAGAAACTGCATATAGATCAAGGCCCCCCAGGTCCGACCCGGCCTTAAGAAGGACACAAGGGGACGTGATCATCAGAATTAGAACTAAGGTTTCGGTGGCAAAGCTCCTCTTCTCCACCTGCTTCGAGGAAGGTGGTGGCTTAGCTGCTTAGGAGGGCGTGCGAAAGAGGGGTCCTCTGAGACAAAGGAAATCGGAAGTGGGATGAAACCTACATGTGACCTGCCTCTGAAGGGACACGCGGACTCTGGGCTCTGAAGGAGCCACCTCGTCCTACAGCAGTGGTTCTCCGCCTGGAACACCGCCTGGGCTGACGCTGCCCGCAAGGAACGCTTGGCAAGGTCAGGGGACTGCCACAACTGAGGACAAAACGCTGTTATCATCGAGCGCGGAGAGGCCAGGGGTGACACACTAAAGACCCTGCAGTGCACGGGACAGCCCCCCCACTCCACCCCCTTACCCCGACACGACAAACAATCATCCAGCCCCAAATGGCAACATGCCAAGGTCGAGAAGCCCTGGTCTACTCAGATAGCGTTCACCCAGGGAAATTCCCACCCCCGACTCTACTCTGCGCCCCAGAACGCCGGCCTCTGCCTGCACCCCCAAACTCCCCCATGCCCCCGTTCAGTTCTACTTGTGAACATGTTTCAGAAAAAAGTCTTCCTTTAGAGCGTCTCAGGAACCATGTTCCAAACATCGCTTCCTGAAGATGTTGGTCTCAGCCTGGCAGCTGAGTGGAAAAAGAGTGAGGGCTCATCAGTGACACACAGGACCCGTGGGCCCCCTCCGTCTCAGGACATGGGTGCCCCCCACCCATAGCTCCACATGGTCACGTATCGATGGCACCTGTAAAATGGATATAATCATGGTGTTGCCTCCTGGGGTCGTGAGGAGGAAATGAGAAGACACTTAGCCCTGTACCAGGCATGCAGTAAGTGCTCAGAAAAGAACTGAGGGAAGAGAGAGGGAGATAGGAGGGGAGAGAGAGAGAGAAAGATGCAGATGGAGATGGCGATGAGGATGCAGTTGGATAGTCAGAGATGGAGATGATAGAGATAGATGTGAGTTGGTGGTTGGGGAGAGAAAGAGAGAGAATTGGGATTCCAGCTGGAGTCAGGCATTGTGCTGGCCATAATTGCTGTCACCCCAAATGCCCACGAGGCGACCATCACCCATAAAGAAATGGCTGCCATTTTCTTGTCATAAAAAAAATAAATAAAACTAAAGCACAAAGATCTGTAGAATGATCATCCCTGTCATCTGCAAAGCGGAAGTGTGTGTCTAAGCAAAGCCTTGCTCACCCTTCCCTGAGCCCCCCATTTCCCCCCCCCCCTTTTTTCTACCTTGATTCTGGAAAGAGCAGGCGAGGGCGGGGCACGGCCTGACCAAATTTCTCCCCGATCATCCACTGTTTCCTCCTGACAGTGTTTGACGGCGCCGATTATTTCCAGCAAAGCCCTTATCATTTTCAATGTGAATTTCAAATCGCACTGATCCAGCCCTTCTTAGCTAAAGTCAGCTTTATCAACCACAAGAGATGTGGGATTTGAGAGAGATCTGAGTAAATTCACATTGTTTGGATAAACTCATTCAGGGAGCTCAACAAATCAAAGCCGAAATGGATATGTGTCCCAAAGAGACTGAGAACTGCTGGGGAGGAAAAAAAAAAAAAAAACAACTTACCATGAACATTTTTATTTCTTAAAAAAAAAAATAGCATTCCCTTTTTAATAAGCGCGTTCCCAACCTCCTCTCCGACCATTATCAAGGCTCCTTCGGGCCCCAGGTGATCTGAGAGAGGCTGTGGGGCTACTGAGCAGGGAAGAGACAGGTTCGGGGGGCAATTACAGGGCAACCCCTCCCCGCCCACCGCCCCGGCCCTCCCCCCACGACGGTCAGCGAGACCACTATCAAATATGGTAATGGGTGAATTTATGCATTATCCCATAATTTAAAGAACTGTGTGTATCATGTATATTTAAAACTATTTCTCTGTAGTTTTAATTATCTCAGTCTGCAGGGGCAGAAAGAAAAAAAAGCAGGCAGCTCCCTTGCCTGGGACCAAAATGAAAGCATTCGCCTGCTGACAGCTAAGATGTCTGTCCTAGCTGCTTGAGATTTCTTATGAAATTTGCATTGGAAAGGCAGCTTTAAGTATACTTAAAATAAAAAGGGGGCATTTGCATCTAATTTGCTACACTGGCAGTATTAGAGTTTTATCTGAATAAAGACACGTCAACTGGATTTATATAGTTAAGCTGATAGCTGGGAAAGTCAACACCAAAACATCAGCTAAATTCAGCAGAGTTGGAGAATAGCTAAGAGTATATTTACAAGTTGGGCGTTTTTTTAATTTTTTTTTTACCCATCCACTGGTGACTTTTAAACTGTAGCAAATTATCTTCTTTTTTTTACACAAGGCTGGTAATTACAAGGTTTTGATGAAAAGCATCTTTATAGATGAACCTTTTCCCTCTCCCCATCGATGCACCCAAGGGTGCCTATAAGAGGGAGTGGTTATCAAAGGTGGTGTCATGAATCCCCATGGCTTGGGACTCGGGCAGCTTCTAATATCCTGATCTGACTAACTACCGGCCTTGTGATGTGAGGCATGGTACCCCCCTAGTCTCAGTTTCTTCATCTGTGAAATGGGGATCATGAGAGTAGGCTACCCGGGGTCCCCAGCTGTGCTGTGCAGTTTGTGGGCTGCACAGAGGTGCCCAACCCAGGGGCCAGTGGAGGCTGCAGTCCGGCCACTATCGACATGGCGAGCAAAGAGGACATGGCTGGATCACACCCTCCAAGGAAGGAACGCGTTTTTCTAATTCACACGCAGGTGCTGCGTGGCCAGCCGCCCCACGTGACCTCACAGGGAGCTTGTGAGCCTTAAGACGCGCTGATGTCGGCGAAACACGAGAGCAGCATCTGGCACGTGATGCCCAAAAGAACGCTGGCATGAGGATGATCCTGATGGTGATGACGACGCCGATGATGAAGACGCAACAATGACACGTCACACCGCTGACGAGTTTCTCATTTCAGTGTTGTCTTCACTCACCCCGAAGACTCACTCCATTGCCAAGACCAGGAGCCTCCAGGAGTCAGGTTCTGGTCCGATGATCCCAGGTGATTCTATCCGGCCCCACCGACGGCCGCGTGACCCCTGCATGGGGGCAGGTGGGAGCAGGTGGGGGTGCCCTGATGCCTTTTAGATGTGGAATGCCGTCTCCCTCAGGACCCTCTCCTCAGCTGGCCGGGGTCCGGAAAATCCCCAGGCTGCCTGCACAGCCTCACGCAGCTGGGAGCAGATTCCTTCGTGCTGGGAGGCCCCCTGGGGCCACCCTCCCTTCCCAGCTCCCAGCTTTGAAGGAAATGCTCAGAAAGGGGGCACGACGCCCCCCTGTGTTGGCTTCCCTGCCCCACCGTTCCCCGAGAAGCCCATCCAGCCGCCGCCGACACTCCCAGCTCCTGAGACCCCAGCTGCCTCTCCAGGGGACGGGATAGGGCAGCGTGTCCCCCGGGAAGCCTCCATGCTCGCACCGAGGCCATGCCAGCTGCACCCCAAGGCTTGCATCCCTGCCCCGGACGCCGAGCAGTCTGGCTTCGTGCCCGGAAGCCGCCGGGCAAGTCGACTTCCTGCTCCGAGCCTCAGTGTCCTCATCTGTGAAATGGGAGCAGAAAGAACCCCCTCTTCTTGAGGTTCCTGTGGTCCAGAGCAGCTGGTGGGACGTCACAGAGCAGACCAGGCCGCTCTGTACCAAGCCCCAGCTCCGCACGGCAGACGCCGGCTGCCCAGCCACAGACCAGGGGCCAAAAGTCTTGACTGACCCCAGCTCCCTGAGCTGGAAGCATCTCCAACCATGTCTGGGGCGGGTCGCAGAGCCAGTGCCCGATCTGGTTGTCTGTGCTGATTGGGGAGCAAAGGGCCTCCCACCCACTCACGCCTGCCAACAGCTGCCATCTGGGGGCACCGGCAGGCTGGCTGCAGATTTTAACGTTTTCATAGAAAAAAAATGTTAAAAGCCTTTCCCAGGGCACAATGTACGGGTCACGAACGCAGTGCCATCCGGCTGGCGGCTTCACCATGGCACACGGGATGACGTCACCAGACAAAGACTTCCACTATGTAAAAATAACAAGACACCGGGGTGCTCCCCCTCCCACATGGCTTAGACCCCAAAAGCCCGAGATCCATCATTCGCAAACAATATTCTATCTCAGGACAGAGCATGGAGCCTCGCCGAGGTGGTGTGCGGTGGGGGGCTGGCCTGATGGGGAGAGCACGCGTGCACGCACTCTGGGAGGCACTGTGACGGGCCGGGCAGTGAGACCGGGAGGGGGAGGGGAGGCTATAAAGAGTGCGTTGATCAGTGGGTCACCAGTGTGGGCGACCAAGGCTCGGTCTTCTTGAGCATCCCTCGAAGGACTGTGTAGACGATGCCACAAAATGGTCCCCCCGAGGGGCCGAGAAGCTTAACCCCAACTCCACGCCTCACTGGTTGGTGGCATCCCTTGAGGCTTGAACCCTCAGGACTGTCGCCTCACAGGCGATGAGGACACTCACACAGAGACACAAAGCCAATGGCAAGTGTGGGAACTGCCCACAGGTGACCGCCCAGGTGTCCGTCGCACTCCAGCCAGCTGTCCGGGGCAGGTGTGATCAGCCCCATCATGCAGGGAGGGAAACTGAGACTCAGAGAGACGTACAGTCGCACGGGTAGAAGGTAGTAAAGCTGGGACTCGAGCCCAGGCACAGCCAACTCCAGAGGCCAGGCCGGCCTGGCGGGCTACACCGCCCACCCTGGGTAAGTCTCCAGATGCGGTGCCGTGGAAAATGATGCAAAATACAAGCGAACTCTTCAATAGCCCTTAAAAACAGAAGAGGCGCATCACAGTCACACGACTCCTGCCTGTGACGGTGACAACACATGCTCAACCCGACTCATCTCGATGCTTCTGACGCTTCGCATCTGCTCCCTGACTGGCAGGCACGTGACCTTCCTTGGGAGGAAACGGTGGCAGCTTAAAGGACTCAGAGCCTGGAGCGCGTCTCCCCAGCAGCCAGGACAGGCAAAGGGGAGACGAAGGCTCCCCCAGACACTGACGTTACCCACTATGCGCCCCGGACCAGATCCCAGGATTCTGGATCTGAGCCCAGGAGAAGGCCAGAGTGGACCGCACCCTGGGGCCCATGGGGACCAGACTGGGTTGGGGACTGGGGCTGGGACAGGAGAGAAGATGGCCAGCTGTAGGACACTCAGAGCAGGGGAGCCCCACCAGCCAAGCATTCCCCGAGTGACTCGGGAACTAGTAATGGAGCTACCCTCAAAGAACCTCCCCTCATAGTAGCGTAAAGGCCTGAAATGTTTCACCAGCCAAATTTCCTTCCTCTGGGATGTTTCCTAAGTCAGAACTGGCACATGTATAATATCCGAAGAGTGTCAATTCAGCAAATGCCACTTTGCTGTTGGGCCATCCACAACCCCCAAAGAAGCGCCAACAAGACTGTCTACTCCTACGTCCATCCTGGATGCTGGAGCCAAAGCTTGGCAGCCCCTCCGCAGGCATCACCTCTGGCGATGGAACAGTTCCTCTCAGTGATGTGACCACTCTGCCAGCCCAGAGAGAGGCCCAGGTGAACCCTAAGTCATCCTGGGAACCAACCTCAGCAAGCATAGTTATTATGGATGTGAGCACTAGAGTCACTCAGACCTGGATTCAAATCCTGCCTCGGCTGGGTACCAGCGGGGCCCCCGTGCGTGAGTTTCCTCATCTATAAAATGGGGATATTCCTGGTTACTGAGCCCTGGGGGCTGCTTTCAGGAATCAGTGAGATACTGCCTAGAAAGAGCTTGCTTACCTGGTCCAGCATTATGGCCGAAGAGATGTTTAGGAGAAAACCTCCTGCTCTATAACACACATACAGCAAAAGAGTTGAATAAAATATTTTTAAGGAGGTGTCTTTAAAAAAAAAACATATGAATGAGCTGTCAGAAAATAAAAAAAGAAGATAAAATCCTCAAAAGCTAGAAACAGTGAGAATGCTCAAAAGCAGAGAGTAAGGAAGCATGACCCACTGTTTGCCTGAAGAACGGCTGCTAACACCTGGTAGACGTCAGCCTTTGCTTTAAAGTATCTCTGGTCTGTGGAGAAGTAAAGACAAGGTGTGGGACCTAAGCAAGGTAGCTGATTATATTGATGATCCCAGAAAGGTGATTGAATTAAGGTTAAATAAATATCATCTCATTTCTCAATAGAGCTCTTACCAAAAACAACAGCAACCACCCCCCATCCCACAGAGGAGAGATGTGGGGTGGATGCCTGTCTCCACTGTGAGATCCTAGGTGCAGGCCTCACTCGGATTTGAAGTCAGCATCCTTCTGCCATACCTGTACATATGGCACAGAAAATCCCTAAGCCAACTACTTCCTTTAAAGTGGTCCCATGTCAGTAGCTCATCAGGAAGCCTGGCAGAAGCAAATGCAAATTTTCTCTAGAGTAATAATGCCTAATTAAACTAGTCCTCAACACATTCCTGCAGACAAAGGGCCGGAGAACATGACTTTATGAGCAAAGCCCTCAAAAATCACAGGGAAACAAATCACATGAGAATACAACCTGCAAAGTCTGCAGATATTTGAATAAACAGAGACAGAATATAAAACTAAGCGTGTTTAATAGGTTTATAGAACTAAACGAAACATTTGGAAGTAGATAATACACACAAACACATAGATGGATCTCAAAAACACACGATCAAGTAAAATAAATCAGACGCAGAGGGTACACGTTGTGTGATTCCATTTTACAAAAAGTCAGGAATGACCTACGACTTCTGCACTTCCCTACCTAGAAGTTATACTCCAGTTTCAAAGAGAAAATGGACGACGTAAGTAAATTAGACACTGCTGACAGGAAATCAGCGAACTGGACAACAGGTCTGAAGAAATCACTCAGACTGCAGGACAGTGAGAAAGAGAGGTGGGAAATTTGGAAGAGAGGTTTAAAAAAATAGGAAGAATATCAGAAAATGGTTAGCGTACATCTAGTCTGAGTTTTAGAAAGAGGGGATAAGAAATTAGAGGGGAGGCAATATTTAAATAAAACCGGTTGAGAATTTTACAGAATAAACAGAAGTCACCGATCTTTATGTCTTCACCTATTTGGGCTGTTACAACAAAATACCATAGATTGAGTGGCTAATAAACAACAAATATCTATTTCTCACAGTTCTGGAGGCCGAGAAGTCCAAGATCAAGTTGCCGGCAGATTGGGTGTCTGGTGAGGAAGCTCTTGTCTCTTTCTGCTTCATAGATGGCCATCTTCTCACTGTGTCCTCACATGGCAGAAGGGATGAGGGAACCTCTCTGGGGCCTCTTTTTGGAGACACTAATTGCATTTGTGAGGGCTCTGCCCTCATGACCTAATTACCTCCCAAAAGCCTCACCCCAACATACCTTCATGTTGAATAGTAGGTTTCAACATCTATGAATTTGGGGAGACACAAACAGTATATAACACCGCACATTCAGGAATCGCAAGCAGAATAAATAAACATCCCTACCTACATATATCTCAGTGAAAGAACACCAAAGACAAAGAGAAAGTTTTAAAAGCATCTTGAAATAAAACAAAGATCACCTACTAAGGAACAGCAACTAGAATAACAACTGACTTCTCAATACCTAGACAGTCATGGCGCGTAGTGAACGTGTGACAGTAATGACAGTAGAGAAATATTCAAATTTCAGCTCTGCTGTGGTCTTAACTACATACCTTGAAATAAGTCTTCTCACCTCTGAGAGCCTTGGTTTCCTTCTCTTAAAAATAAGGTTTTTTTTTTTTTAGTAAAGAGTAAATGAGATAACATAAGTATTTGGCACAATAACTGGCACTTAGTTAATGTTAAATTGATATTCGCCACAAAATCAACTCCATGTGGGCAAAAGTAAGAATGAGGCAGGTCAAGTTTATCTCAAATTACTCCTAGAGGCTACTGCTTCCGGATTCTCATTGGAAAGCTCAGTTAAGCTCTCCATCAAAAGAAAACATTTATCTGAAAAATGCCAGCCAAGGGTCGACGTATGTGGACACTCCAAGAAAGAAATTTAGCAGAAACCCTTTCAGCAGACCAGTCCCAAGCCATTTCCATGTCTGGGGACAACACTCCCTGTATACCCGCACCCAGAATGCCCACCAGAAGAAGAAACATGAACCTAATAACCTGCCTTGCATTTGCATCCCACTTGTCACTCTTAAAGTGGCCCAGTGCAAACACAGTGGGACCTCACAGAGACTTCACAGCGTTAGCAGAGCAGGTGAAAAGTCAGAGACGCGGAAGGATGGAGGACTCGCCCTGAGACAGAACACACACAAACGGGGGGCCACGGCTTGATTCCAGGCCTTCCGGCCCACAGCACAGCCTCCCACGGGTGGCCAGGCCGTGGACCCCAGAGCTCTTCCCCCAGATCAAACATAAATGGCTTTTCTTCATCTTTCTGGTCTCAATTCAAATGTCCACTTCCCAGAGAGGTCTTCGCTAACAATCGCCTCCCATTTAATTCTCTACCACTGCACCCTGGTCGCTTCCAGAATAGAGCTCCCCATTTTTCCTTGTGACAGACTATTCATTGCCTATCTGTTTAATGCCTTTATTCACCACAGCATCAGCCCGCACTATTGAAGTGCATGGCACGTGATAGCCATTTAATAAGTATCTGTGGAGAGAACAGATTTAAGTTGAGTGAACTCTTTTATTCTATTATCTCTAATTATGTAAGCGGCTATTACATCACTTAACAAGAGTCAAAAACTACATTCTATATTTCTTCTTATAACCCTTCCCCACCTCACATGATCTTTCCTAGACAAAAAAAAAAAATTAAAGCATTGAATGAAAAAAGGGAACAGTTCCTGAGTATGAACAGGTGTCTCTCCTGCCTGCTGTCCTTTCTCATTCTCAGTCACTCCTGGACCTGAAGAACCAAGACCACTAGAAATTAGAATAAATCCATCCTTAGAAGCCATCTCTCACTTCCTGTAGTCACTCCTGGACCTGAAGAACCAAGACCACTAGAAATTAGAATAAATCCATCCTTAGAAGCCATCTCTCACTTCCTGTAGTCATTCGACGAAATGAGTAAAATGAATATGAGTGCGTCCCAACTGATCATCGTCATTTAAAAGGCCTCCTTCTGCTTAGGTACCTTTGCTTTCTGGCTCCAGGACTTTGCCGAGTCCCATCCCATCTCTGGATGGTACAGAGGAGGGTACAGAAGGAAGGAGGTGTTAACACATTGAAACAAAGAAAAAAGAGAGGGAGAGAATGAAACAGTGTAAGGTTGGTCACACATTTGTCATTAAGTCAAAACCAAATCCCAGTGTTTGTGTGAGGTGGAATTATCTCATTCTTTTAGCCTGTGAGTCTCTGTGATCCACCAGTCAAGTATGTGATTGGATTTTGGCTCAACAAAACCTTAAATTACACACCTATTGTGCCTGAGCTAAGCCTAGTTTCACAGCGGTGGAGAAGGCTTCTCCCGGCTTCCTTGGCAGTGTTCGATCCAGCGCCTGCTCTCATCTGCCGGTTGATGAATGAGTAATAGGATTAGAGTCTCCTCGCAAACCACATGGTAATTGTCATGTTGGGTGCAGAGACAAAGGCTGGGGTGATGGATAGGGTTTGCATAGCAGAGATGAGCCTGTTCCCTCGAATGTACCCACTGACATACAGGGACGGGCCAGGGGCCTCCGGGAAGACAGAACCACGTCCTGGGAAGAGGTCGGCTAGCATTTACTAAGCATTTACAGGATCAGTGACTGTGCTGGGCACCTGCATAGAACGGATCAGTCTCATCAAATGCTCAAAACTGATCCCGAAGTGTGGGAAGGGACATCTTTAGGGTTTTTTCTTCCTAGCATCGATTCCCCACCTCTGGATAGAGGACCAACCCTCGCCTTTCCATGAAGAACCACAACTGGGGAAGATTTTGGTGAGAAACTAACTTTACCTCCACCTCCAAAAGAGGTCATATGATGAAGCTGGGCCCATCAGAGACACTGGCATTCGTTATAGAACTATTGCCAGTGACCCCAGAAAACAGGCATATTCTTTCCATGGAGCAGAGAAAGAGGTACAATATGATGCACACAGTGGGGCAGGAGAAAAAGTAGCCACCTGGGAAGATGAAGCTGGAAAGATGGTGCCATGTTTTCTCTTTCTACCAACACTCTACCTCTAAGACTATAGCTAGGTCTACACCTTGGGTTTTCCAGCAAATGCCCTTTTTGGCTCATGATGCTTGACCTGGATTTTCTGTCCAAGTGAATGTGCATGCATTTTACAAATGAAGAATCAAGGCTCACAGAGGTTAGGCCACCACCCCGAGATCATGCAGCTAAGAAGTGGCAGAGCTGGGATTTGAGCCCAAGCCTTTTATTCTGAGCCCTGCGTGCTCCCTCACAGACTGTCCCTTCCCACCAGACAATGGAGGCCTGCTTCATGGAAGGACCCAAAGATGTTGATATGAGGGAAGAAAAAAACTAGCAGCCTAAGAAACCAAACACACATGAGGCACATTTTGGTCTGAGTAAGGTAAAGATGCATCTTCCCTTTCTGCCAGTTGCTCATGTTCTTCCCACTCTGAGGCCAGAGTGGGCAGAGGTTTGGAACAGTGAAAATCACAAAAGCTTCAGAGATAGGTGGGCTTTAGTTAAAATTCCAACTCACCCATTTTTTTTCTTGCTATATGTGATTTTGGGCAAGTACCTTACTCTCTCTGAACATCAACTCTCTTGTCTATCATACGGCAATACACATATCTCCCCTTTAGGATAATTATGAGGATTCATCAGATAAAATATGTCTATTATGATTCTTGGCTACAAGGAACAGAAAATCTCATTTATTTTTATTTAAACAAAGAGTGACATGTTTTTTTTTTCCTTCTCATATAAGACTCCTCAGGAGTGGACCGTTCCAGGGTTGGCTCAGTGGCTCTGCCATCAACTTAGTTTCTTTTCACGTATGGTCCCGAGGTGGCTGCAGAAACCCTAAGAGCAGAAACCTCAGGGCAGAGCCTTCAATTCTCACATCCCTTCTTTTCTAAGAGTGGCTCTCACCCAGCACAGTTCTCCTTACATCTCATTGGCCAGAACTAGACCACATGACCACCCCTTTCTGCCCAGAACACTCCCCCTGCATCTCATTGGCCAGAACTAAATCACATGAGCACTTCCCCTTACATTTCATTGGCCAGAACATGATCACCTCTAGCTGCAAGGGATACTGGGAAGATTAGTGGGAAATGAGAATGAGGTACCTACGACTGGCTTTGCCAATCTCCCTTTACCACCCTGGTTCTCTATTAAAAGAAATAAAAAGGAAGGTGACCTCCAGAGAGACGACCAACGGCAGTAACCAAATTACACAAAGCACTCTGAGCAGAATCTGGCACATACACAATACTCAGTAACTCTTAAGTATCATTGTTATTATTACACTAGTTTTCTGCCAATCATGCAGAAAGTGACATTTTTGGCACCTTTCCCCTCATCAGTGCAGAGCTTCGGGAGGCACAGCACCCACAGGCTTTCGGCAAGGCCCCTCCTCCTACACCCACATAGTCAGTGACACTAGGAATAGTCAGCTTGCTCATGCCGGGAGGAGACTCCACCATCGAATGGCTGCCTGCTCTCTCTCCACAGAAAGCAGCAATCAGAGCAGTCTCTGCAGAGACTTTTGAAGACAACAGAAAAGAGATCTGAGGATGAACATTCCCAAACGGATCTGAGAAGTCCAGCACGACAGGAGAGCACCTTGCGGCTGCTAACGCCTTTCTGGAACTGCTGTCCTCAGGGTTGCTTTGAGCCGCCATTCACAGCCCCTCGCTCTGTAGTACAAGCGCTGGCCCCTTCTCGCCCCTCACTCCTCAGCAGACTCCTTGCCTTGTTTACAAGAAAGAGGATAGCTACATCTTCCTCCATGCATGAAAACCCTAAGGACATGACACTTAGGGACGTGGCTCTTTCTTTTCATAAACAGGATAAGTGGCCCATATCCTAGTCCCTCCATGCTCCCTGGGTCCCCAGGGACTGGGACTTGCCTTCATTAAGTCAGTCAATCATCTATTCAACAACGTTCAGTTTTGAGTGCCTACTCTGCATTGGCTGTATTCTGGGCGCTGGGGCTGCAAGCCAGGAGTAAACCCCACTAGCTGTTGCCACACAGCTTTCCTAACCTTTGTATGAGATACGTCCCCAAACCTCCTAGAAATCCACCCAGCATTCCAATTCCACCCAAGTCCAGGCTCAGGTCATCCTAATCACGAGCATTGCAAATCCCCAGCCCTCTGCTTCACATCCACTGGAATGACTAGAATGAGAAAGACGACAGTAACAGTGTTAGAGAAAGTGGAACCCTCTTCCATTGCTGGTGGCGATGGACAATGGCGCAATCATTCTGGAAACCGTCTGGAAATTACTCAAAAGGCTAAACACAGAGTCATCACGTGACCCAGAAATTTCACTCCTAGGTACAGACCCGAGAGGACTGAAAACCTGTGTCACGCAGAAACTTTTACACGAACGCGAACAGCATCGTTATTCGTAAGGGCGAAACGTAGGAAGAAGAAATCCAAATGTCCATCGACTGATGGAAGGATTCACAGCATACACAAAATGTGGCATGTTCGTACGGGGAACAGTCAGCGATAGCCAGGCGTGAAGCAGAGATACATGCTCTGACATGGATGAATCTTGAAAACACCGGTAAGTAAAAGAAGCCACACACAAAAGGCCACATGCGGCACCATTCTATTTATAGGAAACATCCAGAAGAGACAAACCCATCGAGACGGAAAGGAGATTAGTGGTTGACAGAGGCCGAGAAGAGGAGGGAGCAGAAATGACTGCTAATGGGCATGGGGTTTCTTTTGGGGGCTGATGAAAATTCTTTGGGGATGATGAAATTAGATCGTGGTGATGGTTGCACAAGCTTGTAAGTATACTGAAAAACCACGGAATTGTACATTGTAAAAGGGTGAATTTTGTGATGATATGTGAATTATATCTGGAGAGAAACATAAAAAATAAAAAAAATTTTAAAAGCCCTCCCCACACCCAGCTGCCATAAGAAAATGAGCATTTAGCCGGAGAAGCAGCCGCTGACCCGTTTGCTTCCTGTCTTCAGTGGCATCAGCCCAGACTACGAGTTTTCCTTGAGAGGACAGGAGCTGCATGTTAAGCTCTGCCGGCCTCCTGCCAGCCCGGCTGCCAAGGACCTGCTGCCGGCAGCCAGCGCCGCCCTCGCCCCCCGCTCCCCTCTGCCCCGAGTTCACTGCCTGACAAGGCGGCCTCGGTGGGCACTGCGCATGTCCTTGGGAAGGACACTGGAATGCAGGCCTCAGCTGCGCCCTGTCACCAGCCAGCTTTGCCCGATGGCGTGTGACCCCAAGAAAGTGAAGAGGAGCGCAGGGCAGCCACCAAGGCTGGAGGTGACCTGTGTCATGCCCCTTGCCCCCGTCAGAGCCGGCACACCTGTGTGGAAGAGACGCCAGGGAGTTTAGCATCAATGATTCCAGTAAATCGCACTGTATGTTGAAGAAGCAAGCGGCTGGGTGGAATTTTCTTTTGAGCAGAAAAGCCGAGAGAGAGATGTCAGGAGGCCTGCAGCCTGGGCGTCTCTTCACGAGCCCGTTAACAAGAGCCACCCTCCCCGGAAGCCACTCACGTCTATAAGCGGCCTATTTTCTTTTCCCGTGAGATGCCTCATCTTTGGTTTTTACTCTCCAGCTGTCATGGGAGCTAGAAAAAAAAGCCCGATTCTCGTGCTCCCAGGATTAAGGGTTCCGTGCTCCCGCTCACGCCCTCTCAAAGGCTCCAGAGACCCCCACTCCCCCACCTTCAGGCTGGAGCCAGACCCTCCCCACCAAGGAAAGGCTCTGACACCCGGTGTCGTGAGAACGGTTGGGTCAAAAGGACAATTCTGATGACTGCCCACTTTCCTGGGGTACAGTCGACCCCAGATTCTAACAAGGCCCAGGCTCAACACAGGCGGGCACCATACTGGCATGGGGGTGCTTCTGAACCCAGGAAATGATAACGACAAAATGAAGCAACAGGGACCCCCGGAGGCCTCAAGACCAAGACTATGGCTCCCAAACGGGGCTCCGCCCGATGGGGAGACAGGATGCACACAGCAGCAGAGGACTGCAGCCTCGTGACAGCAAGGACAGTAACCCTTAACTCTGTTGTTCCCTCCAGGCCACTGCTGAGCATCCAACAGAAAAATGTTCCACCTGGTCAGCGCCTGCTGGCACCTCCAGGGATGGTGCCAGGTTGGGGGGCAGGGGAACCCTGGGTCCTCCCCCCACCGCCCCCAAGTCCATTCGTTCCTGCAAGACGTCCCCCTGGGAAATGAAGCGCCAGCCCTCCAGGGCCTCGTTTCTAAGATAGCCACTCTTTACATCTGGTTTACACCCCTCCCGGGGCAGGTGTGGAGGAGATCAGGAAGGATCGCCAGTGACAAGCACGTTCATGTTCCAGAAGGCCACGAAAACCCAGCGGAGGAACATCAACAAGAAAAAAATAAAAAAGCCCTGGTGTGAACTCAGTTCCTCCGAGAGGTGGCCCGTCCCCTTGGTGTTACTCTGTTTTCTGGGTGGTCCACCACGAGCTTCCAGAAGCCAGAGATGCCACATACAGATACCCACACATCCAGCTGAGCTCTTACAATTTTCAGAGCCGTTCTTCCCACAAACATTTATGAAGCATCTACCACAGCCAGGGCCCTGCGGCAGACGCTGAGCGACAAACCCCCTCCGGCGGGACAAATAGACGTTAAAAAAAAAAAACAGCAATTACACAACAGCCGCGGACGCTCTGGAATGACGGTCAGAGGTTAGCGAGGAACAAACTACATGTAGGGAGGCTCCCAGTTGCTGTCAACAGGCGAAAACTTTGATGTCAGGCAAACCTAGATGTTAATAGCAACTCGGACCAGGGAGTGACCTGGGGCAAATGGCTTTAGCCTCTCCCGGCCGGGTTTACCTGTCCGTAAGGTAGAGAGGAGAGCGGTGTGTACCTCCCGGGGCTCTGAGGAGGGTTAGGGGGTGGGGTCTGGTACAGAGTGAGGGCTCAGGTAAGTGGCACTTAGAGAAACGATGATATGCTGAGTCTCAAAAAAAATGGCTGTGTGTTTGCCACGGAGAGGGGCGGGGAAGGGAAAGGTGTGGGGTTGAGAAAGACCCAGAAGCCCAGAGAACTTGCCAGAATGGTGAGCTGGTGAAGGGGGCCGTCCCTCCTGGACTCCGTGTCACCATCCCCGCCGAGCTTCTAAGTGCTCGGTCCTCACCCGCAGAGGCCGACGGGATGTCACCCAGTGGGTTGACCTCTGCCGAAGGGGGGCCCCTCCAGGCCTTGGGGTTCGTTGCCCTTCTCCAAGGCGACCCCCTGTGGGCGGGGTCCGTCTCTGTGACTCCACGTGACGCTTTGCCCTGCCCTGACCACACCGGGGCACTCATGTCCTCGAACAACTAGAGTGAAGCACAGACGGGTTCCGCCCCAGCTAAATTGGCCCGTGGACCCATTAAGTCCCCACCCCACGGCCTCCCCAGTCTGCCGCTCAGAGAGCAGGTGGCCTGGAAGCCACGTCATGTGGTCCAACAAGGGATGTCTGAGAAAGGTGACCCAGTGGGTATGGGGTGCCTTGGGGGACGGCGGCAGGAGGCAGGGCGTCCCTTACACACAGAGAAAGCTCACCTTCTGCACAACATCCGTGGGACGAGACGCTGCTTAGCTGGGGAACAGCTCCCCTGGAGAAATGCTCCCGGGGCGTTTCACCATCCCCAGCTGGTGTTTCTTGGCAGCCGAAGCAGCCTAATAACCATGTTGAAATGGTCCTCACCGCCTTGTAGGAACAGGGTACGACTTGTTACCTCCACATGCCTGCGCGGCCTCCAGCTCTGCTGCTGCCCCATCTCCTCCCCCAAGCAGCCCCGGGGGCAGCCTCTCTCCCGGGGCGGTTCCTCCAGCTTTTACATCAGATACAGGGGTGCTGGAATGAGGCAAGAGCCAGCCGGGCCCGGGGACAAATGACCACCACTGGCTCGCCAAAGGCCATACCTACCTCATCTCCCCTCCCCTCCCGAGAACACCTTCCGGTTAGATTCTCGTTTTCACCCAGATGCACCTGGACTCATTTGGAAAAATCTGTTTAATAAATTACCACCTCTACATGACCTGACAATAGCCGCAGATAATCTGAGGCTATTACAAGGCTTGTTTACAATCATCTAATTCTAGGTTGTGCAAAGCCCGACAAGTTACGGAAGGTGTCAACCTTCCCTCTGTCAGTGGCACAACTTGTATTCACAAATTATGTGTAATTGATCCAGAGATGTTACAGGCATTTGGAAAACAAAAGGCGTGCCTCCTCCTCCCTCCCACCCTCTCCTGGAATTTTATCTGCCAGGGAATTACAGTGAACAGTGGGCAAAGAAAATTAGCACAGGTCTATTCTCTGGCAGTGTTGTTTATAATAACAAAAAACTTTAGAAACAACCTACACGCACAACACACAAAGGGGATTAGTTAAACAAACCTTGAACAAGCATAGGACAAGATAGGAGGCAGCCATTTAAAATAATATTGTGCAAGACGGCAAAGTGACACAGGGAAAATGTTAATCACCCATTGTTCAGTGAAGGAGCAAAAGCAGGTTACAAAGCTGATCGATCAGCTAGTTAACGCCATTAAAATGTTTTATCTGAAAATAAGTACTTGGAAAGTGGAAAGGGAGGTGGGTCAGGTGGGCGTGCTGTGCAGACAGACAGACAGACAGACAGACAGAGGAGTTTGACGTTTGAATCTTCCGAGCTGTGTCTCTTTGGACAAGCTCTATACCCTCTTGGTCTGTGTCTCAGTTTCTCGATCTGTAAAAGGCAGAAAACACCTATACTTCCTAGGGCCGTCGTAAAGATCAAACAAGATTGTCTGTGTCAAGTGGTTAGCACCATATCCGATATAAATAAAAGCTTGACAAGATGATTCTTGCTGTCATTATCATGTAAAAAAAAAAAAAAAAAAGGTTAACTGGGTCGTAGAAGTACAGGTATTTTTCTCTTATTGAATTTTGGGTTGTCCATGTCCTAGAAGATACTACCATTGTAATGACGGCATAATTTTTTAAAACCAAGTTTTAATGGGGGTGGGGAGAGTCATTGCTTTTAAAGAGAGACACCAGGACGGATTACAGGCAAGGTACGGTTGTGACCTCAGCGGGTGGGGCCGAGGACCTCACTCACGCTAATAGATCCTGCCCCCCAGAAGAGAAGATCAGAGAGCCGTGGACCCACATCTGAAAGGCGAGGCCTGGGGGAGCCGGGGAGAGCCGGGGAGAGCCGGTCCCAGACATTATGAAACGAAGCAGCAGCCAGCGTACCCGCCTGGGGCCTCCCCCTCCCTGTTTCTCCACCCAGCACCCCTCCCACAGGAATGTAGGTGGCTTGAGCCCTGTCTGGGGTGAGAAGGGGGGTGGGGTGTGGGGAGAGGTTGTTAAGAAAGGAGGCAGAAGAACTGAATTGGGAGAAGGGACCGAACCAGAACCACGATCACCGTGGGACAGGTCCACTGATAAGGGGCCACGGGTGGCTCAGAGCTAGTGTGGGCCAGTGTGTTTCAGAAAACCCAGCTTGGATGGCCTTTGCCTCGTTCAAGGGCCCAGAGAGTCACAGGCAGTCTCAAAGCTCCACAGGTCTGGGCCAACCTGCCGAAAAAGCAGGAACCCTCCTCGCGTGGGCCACCGGAGAGCCCAGGCGGGCGTCCTGGGCGCTGCTGCACCTCCTTCATTAGACACTGTCTTCCGGGCCCTGCAAGGTGTGGCAGCAGTGGCTGAGGGCCAGGGAAGGGCTGGGAGCCACCTAATCCAACACCAGTCCCCACCCGGAGCAGAGTGGAGTCCAAGGACAGGACCAGAAGAAGTCCCCCCTTTTCACACGCCCGAGGACCAGAAGCTGGAATCGCCCCCAGGCTTGCGTGGGTGGAAGGGACTGGGCTTGGTTCCCAGGCAGAGAAGCCCAGGAGGTGGGGGAAGCCCCGAGGGGGGCAGGGCAGCCTCCCCGGTGCTCTGGGGGAAGCCCCCCCTTTCTGGGTGACCATGGCGAGGGCCACCGTCCCAGGTCTCTTCACTCCCCAAAGCCGGAACTCAGCAACAGCTGAGAGGAGACCCAGAAGCTTTCTCCCCAGACCGCCTCCCCCTCTCCCCGCCCAGTTCAGTGGTTCCCCACCAGCCGAAGCACAGAATGTGGCCACATGACTCAGCTCTCCAGCCCCCCGGGTCGGGCCCGGGAAGGCTGGGACGCAGGGGCTGGACCCGGAGCAGGCACACACACGCTCACGGCAGCCAGATGATGTTGACAACACGAATGGCCAGCGATGGGCCGACAGATTGCTCTCATGTGGTCTGCCGGCCACACGGAATGCTATTCGGCTACGGAAAGGAGCAAAGTGCCGACACACGCCGCAAACCCGAGGAATCTCGGAAAAGTACGCGGAGGGAAAGAACTCAGACACCAAGGCCACATGCACCCGTGCAGGATCCCACCGAAATAAAATATCCAAAATCAGGGAATCCGTAGAGACAGAAGGCAGAGGAGTGGTTGCTGGGGCGTGAGGTGGGGAGTGACGACTCCTCAGTGGATACAGAGAGTCCTTTTGGGGGCGATGAAAACATGTTTGGAACTCGATCGAGATGATGGTTCCCCAACACTCGTGTATTCAGTGACACCGAATGTTAAGCATGAAATGGCTAACTTTATGGCATTGTGCATCTCAGCCCAGGGAAGTCTGTGAATCGCCGCCAGGAGGAACCTTTTGCGTCCTGGACTCTGGGTTCCGCCCATCTGTACGATCCCATTTCATCTTCAGAGCAGGCCCCTGAAGCAAAGATTAACGATCCCAGTTTACCGATAAGGAAACTGAGGCTCGGTTTTCTGATTCCTAAAAGAGGTGATATGGTTCGCCCAAGGCCGCCTCGCTCAGGCTTTGTTGCAGCAGAACAGAGAACTGGCTCGCGGCGCTGAGGCTATCTCCGAAGTGGCCGGAAATTCTTCGGAGTTGAGTAAGATGGCTCTGAGGAGACAGGCGTCCGGACCTGAGTGATGAGGGACCGAGGGGTGGGGGGGGTCACAGGGATTCCAGGCTGGGTTGGGTGGCTGCGATTCTGGGAATGATGGCAGGGAGCTAGCTGTTCAGGGGAGCGTGGCTGTCCATGTCACAGCTGTGGCGGGTGCTCGGGCTGGGGAGCAGGCTGGGGAGACCAAGGCCCTAGCCTCAGGACAGCAAACATCTTGGTGCGAACTATCCTTGATCCTTCAAACCAACTCTGCCTCCCCTCACCAATCCTCCTCACTTTCGGAAACCTAGCTCGGACAGGAAGTAGAAAGGGCACTGGTTTTGATGTCATGGCCGCCGAGATCTCTGGGTCTTAAAAAGATGACTGTATTCCTCCTCCTCCCTCCTTATCATAGCTGAGATTTACTGAACACTTACTACGTGCCGTGCACCAGGCAGTGAAGCCTCAGACACGGATCTCTGCAACAATGCTTTGATGTAGGGTGGTGGTCACAGAGGCTGACTTGACATCACCGCTCACCCCGCCCCTGCCCCTCACCTGTCTGTGTTTAATTTGAACCAGGCTTGGCAATCCCATCTCCCTTGCTATCTATAGGACCGTGAATAAGCACGGGACCTGATTACAGCCAATGAGGGGTGAAGGGGAGACGGTCGGGCCTTCTGAGAAAGGTTTCCTTGCTCTAGGAAGAGAGGGTGTCTCCCCTTCCCCCGGGGATTGTCGCTATCTGAATGTGATACTAGAAACTGCAGCAGCCACCTCACCTCTAGCCTGAGGATAAAATTAACATGGACAAGAGTGAGCGGAGAGGTGGGAGCCACTGATGACACTGGGCTGGCACCTTCCAGTTCTGTGAGAGAATAAACTTCCTGACTGGTGAAGCTACTATGTGCTCTTATCTGCGGCCAAAAGGTTCCTCACTGACAGGTATATAATAAAAATGGGGACTCTGAGGCATGGAGAGATTAGGTAACGGACCAAGGTTCAGCAGTCGATGGGACGAGGACTCGAGCCCAGACCAGCTGGCCCCAGAGGCTCCACCCGTCACCACTGGGAGACACTGCCTACCTCTTCGGACTGTTGTCACTGCAAATAAAGTACTGGCACAGGGGAGGATAAAAATACCGACTGCACAGGAAAGCATCAAACTTTCTGTCCTGCAAGAGCCACACAGGCTCCTCCAGCGTCAGGCCTGGAGTAGAAAGTCTGCTTCATGGACCCGAGATCCACACCCTTGTGATTTTCAGTCCTTACCTGGCATCCATCTATCCCCAGCGGCTCAGAGGCGAGACCACCTCCATACTCCTGCCTCCCTGCCCCCTCTGTCTCTCCCAGAAGCGTACAGCTTTCCAAATTCTGGCCCCAGCCCTCCTGTTCCAGGCAGCCCTCCAGGTATACCCCTGCACGCTCCATCACCCCCAGTAGCCTGCTTAGCTTCCCACACAAGCTTCAGCAATTTTGAAATAATCGATTGCTACTATCCCCATGGCAGCCAGTGGGATTTTTATAAAAATCAGAGCAAGATCACCTCATGGCCCTGCCTAAATCCCTCTTGCTCCTTCCCACTGCAGCCAGAATAAACCCAAACTCACAACTACAACCCACCAGGCCATCTATGTCTGTCTGGTCCCTGCCTTGCTCCCGACTTTACCTTGTTCCAAGCTCCCCCATGCCCACCCCACTGTGGCCTCACTGGCCTTTTAGTTCCTCAGACCTGAAAAGCTCGTTCCTAGAGCAGGGCCGCTGTCCTTGCTGGTCTTCTGTCAGGAACAACATTTTCCCCCTAACGTCTTGCCAAAGTCCGCTCATCTCGACCCTCAGGATTCTGGAGGGGCCCCCCGCACCCCCCGCCTCAGTCTCTGTCATGTTATCCAACTTCATTTCTCTATACATCTCCCATGCTTCTCTTACATAATAATCCTGTTTCTGTAACTGTTGGTTTCATTATTTGCCATCATTCTCCTAGAATGGATGGACACTCCGGGACATGGAGACGTGTGTCAGGGTGAGCCGCAGCCAAATCCTCAGCACCTCGGACAGTGCCGGGCACACAGCAGGTGCTCAATAAACACTCACGGAAGGACTAAGACTCCGTCACCTCGTGAAGCGACGCCGTCTTAAGGGCTGTATGGGAAGCTACCCTCCTCGAGTGGTTATTACACTCGTGCTCCTATTGACAGGCCAAGAACCTCGCAGTTGTTAGAAGAGGCTTCTCTCAGACCTCGGCTCTGCCACTTCTTCCCGATGTGACCTTGAGCAAGCCGCTTAATCTCTCTCTCTGTGTGCGCCTCAGTCGCCCTCACTGTCCAACAGGGACCGTTTGTCTCGTGGTGTCAGAAAATCCCCTGGCATTCAGCATAGTGTCTGGTGCACAGAGGGAATTTAATGTATGTTATTCATTTGTTCCTGTCAGAATGCAAGGGAAGTAAAGGAAGAAAGTGGGGGAGAGGGAGAGAAGGAAAGAAAGAAGGAAGAAGGAGAAGGAGGAAGAAAGAAAAAAAAGGAAGGGAAAGAGGGAAGAAAGGAAGGAAGGAAGAGAAGGCTGCACTCAAATCTTAGCTACATGTTTGATGACATTGGCCTGCCTGTGGGTGGCTGGAAGCCTTCTCCCAAGATGGCCCCTGCCAGGGCAAGGAGAATGCAGAAAGTCTGGGTAGACACCTGCCCTCACCTTTCCTCCACTTCAGTGAATTCCCTCATAGGGTCAGACAGTGCCCTTGCCCAGAACACAACGCCTCCCCCAGTCGTCTTAATCTGGGGAATGAGCTTTGGAGCAGCAGGGAGATGGTGGGGAAGGAAACTCACCCTGAGTCCCAGATTCTGTGACTGCGGCGGCAGCTGCCGCCAGGGAAAAGCTTTCATGCCAGGATGTGTTGGGTCTTAATGGCTGCTAATTGGTCATAAGGCAAATGGGGGAAAGGTATTCACGAGCAATCCATTCGGCTCCAAGTGCATGGACCATAACCCAGGAGGGAGGAGTTTATCGGTCGGTCTCTGCATTTTAAGCATTTTTCATTTCAGAAGTGGCTTAGTCCTGAAATAATCTGCTGTGACCAAGGTTGGGGGATAATGGGGGAAATATTTGAGGATTACAGGATGAATCCAAGTGCTAGCAGTCCACCTGTTCCCTCCCCATCCCCTACCCCCATCTTTCTGTCTTCCTGCTGAGCTCAAGGTCACTCCAAGACCTAAGACAACCCCGTCCGCCCATAGCATCTGAGGCCTCTCTTCTTACCCACCTCACTGACTCTTCTAGAAGGAATTATCTCCACTCCAACCAAGGATCACGGGTTTTCATTTTTCTTCCTTTGTTTTTCTTTTATGATTCTTAGAGCAATATATATTATTAAAAATCCAAACAGGACAGAAATATACAACATAGAAAATGAAATCCACACTCCCCGATCATCTAACTCCCATTAACATTTTTATAGAGAGCCTTCCAGATGGATAGATGGATAAATCTTACTTTAGAATAATAAGTGTATCAGAGATTAAGGTAATAAATGTTAAAGAATGCACCATCCGGCTTAAGAAATAATCTATTACAGACAAAATTAAAAGCTCCTGCCTCTCTTCCTTGTATTATTCCCTCCCTACACCCTCAAAAGGTATATCTTTGTCCAGAAATTATCATTTCTATACTTTTTATTGTTCTACTACTTGTACTTGTAACCGCAAACAATATATAATGTTGTTTTACTTAATGTTACTCTTTATAGGAATTGTATCATAGTATATGCGTGGCCTTCTATGACTTACTTTTCATCTACATTGTTCCATCACTTACATTGTTTCCAGATTCCCATGCAGTTACCTTGTAACACGATGTTGTTCATTTCTAAGACTGTATCCCATTTTTGTCATGTCATTATGTCACCATTTATTCACCCATTCTCCTGTTAAGAAATATTGGAGTTCTTTCTCACTTTTCACTTTCCAAATGGTGCTGCAGTGACCATTCTTATCCCCATCTCTTTGCATACTTGTGCATGCGTGTCTCCAAAGTACAGAATGTCGGTGTCAGAGTATACCAGTGTCTTCTACTTTACCGAGCATTATAGCAAGTCACTCACAGAGGCACATGGAGAATGCACAGAGACGCTCTCTTCACGAATAACTTAAAATTGGATACGAACCAACGCTTATTAATGGAAATGTGCAATAACGGGGATGGACCCGAAGACACTGTACTGAACTGAAGATGTCAGACACTAAAGGGGATAGACTCTATTATGCCATTTCTATGAAGTTCACGGACAGGCAAAACTAAACCGTCGCATTAGAAATCAGGCTGATAGTTCCCGTCATGGGAGGATAAGGTTTACGGGGATGGAGAGTCGGTCGTGTTGGAAAAGTCCTCTGTCTGGTCTGGCTCCTGGCGATAGTTGTAGAATTTCGTTGAGCTTTACCTTTAAGAGATGTGTGCTCTATATCTGTTATGCTATGACTTGTTTTTCTTAAAGAACCAATCCTGTTATTTTAATTAACCGGATGCTTGGATTCTGCCTAAAATGAAAGGAAAGAAACCAATTTTATTGAGAACCTGTTAAGTGCTAACCACTGAGCTGATTATTTTTATAAATTTTTATAATTTTTAATGATAATTTTTTATAACTACCCCCATGGCATGGATGTGATGGTTCCTTTGTTTACAGGTGAGCAAACTGAGGCGTGACCATTGTAGATAGCCTGTCCGAGGCCACAGAGCCCTCCCAGCTCTATTAATAAATGTCTTAAAATTGTAACGACTATATTATAACTGTGATGGTTGACACTTATCAGGCACACGCTGTGTGAGGCATTATTCTAACTGCTTTGTGTGTATTATCCGGTGTTATTTGCAACATCGGATAATACACACCATTCATAACCCCCATTTTGCAGAAGAGGTCATCGGGGCACAGCCAGTCGGCGGGGGAACCACGATCGCATTTCTGTCTGACACCAGCTCCAGTTGCGAATCGTCCTGCTGCCATGCAGCGTGTGGGATTTGCCTCATGCGAGGTGACACCGGCGATGCTCTCGCTTCAGCAAGGCTGGCAGCTTTTGCTTTGCATCACTGTCTTCTGGTGGAGGCTGGCGTTTATTTGTTGACTTGTTTCTCACACTCACTCGTCTGTTTAGAAAGTCGGAAAACAGACCCATTAAGCATCCGAAGCCTAAACATTGCAAGATGAATTAGCAGACCTGTCTCCCCAAGGGGAAGGAGCTCAGGCAGGCGGGGCCAAGAGAGAGGAGGATGGAGAATTTCCACTGCTTCCGAATGCACAGAGCCAGGCGTCACCCCCCAATCCACACACACACACACACACACACACACACACTGGCCCCAGGGAACCCAGCACAGATAATAAACTGGCAGCGAAAGGCTTGTGGCTACATGTTTTTTGCAGAACTGGATCTCACCTCGGGACCACAATTTAATGGGAAATACAGCTTGATGGGGGTAAACTTGGGCTTGTATGAAGAAATGGTGATCTGAGGCAACAGGACCGATAAGCTCCCCGAGGCAAAGGGTGGGAAGGAAAGAGAAGAGGTACAGGTGTTGAGGGAGAAGAACCACCTGGCCCACCGCCAGCTTCCTGTCCAGAAGAGGCCCGGATGATGCCCACGAGCAACCCCTGTGACACGGCCAGTCCCCCTCAGTGTCCCCAGTCCCCAGTCACAGGGGCTCCGTCTCTGGCCACAATCGCCCCATTGCCAGCTGGGAAATCCTTCCCACAGGGAAAACAGAAACTCATCAACGCCCACCCCCAGCTCTGTGGCCCGCTCGTCAGAGTGAGCCACAAGGCTTGTGTCCCTCTCGCTGTCTCAGTAGGGTAGGTAGCTTCCTGCAGGGTCCTCGGACAGAAGAAATCGGGCCGCGGGTGAAGGACACAGGGCCCCTCCGGCAGCCGCACAGCCCTGGGCTCTTAACAGCTGCAACACTCATAAGCTCAGACACCACGCCCGAGAGGCCCCCGTCACTCGGTCTTCTACATAACATCGCCCCTAATCCCTTCAGCCACCCTACGAGGGGTACACATTAGCCCCATTTTATAGAGGGGGAAACCGAGGCTTCAAAGAGATCCAGCCGTCACTTGCCCCCTAATTCCCAAGTCCCTCCTTGAAAACCATGGCCTCTTCCTGCAGAGGAGCAAGGGGGAGAAAATTGAAAGCGAGGACAGGGCGGCAGGTGCATCTGTGTGAGGCTTCACGTGCAAACGCTCACCGAGCACCAGCTATTTCCTCTGTGAGAACTGATGTGAATCCAGACCGAGCTGCAGCCGTCTGGGGTCTTCCCGGGCCTGCAGCAGGGACAGTCCCAGGAGCCTGACTATGCCGCAGGGACACGCACCGCCACCGCCCTGCAGCCCCCAGAATGGCCCCGTGAGGGAGGAGTCAGAGTCTGGGGGTCGGGGGGCGAACAAGGTGAAAGTGGGGAAGGGCTGTGACACTGGGGCTCGGCCCCGGGCTGTGCTAACACCTGCCGAGGCTGGCCGAGGATGCTAGGACAGGAAGGTGGGGAGTCTGGCAGGTGGGTGAGCACCGCTTTGGAAGGAGAGCTGCTTCCCGGGGCTGCGAGGGATGAATACGGCAGCCCGGCAGGGGTCAGGAATGGGCCTGGAGGTTCTCAGGTGCTGGTGACTCCAGAAAAGCCAGGTTCCGTGAGGGCCTCCACTTTGACACCCCCATGCAAGCACCCTTCAGCGGTGTGGCGCGGGGGTCGGGGGGTGAGTGTTATTCAGTGGTTGTCCTAAAAGAGGGTGCTACGTCAGCCCGGCCCAGTCCCACGCCGGAGGGATGGGCTGGGTGGGGACAGACGGTGGCAGCCGCGAGTCCTAGAGAAGAAAGACTGTGCTCGAAGCCCCAGAGGCGGCACCTACTGAAACAACACAGAATTATCCCCAGGGGGTGAAACAGGCCGTTCCATTCCTATCCTGTGATGAAGGAAAGAAACCCTTTGGGGGACATTATCCACATGGAAAGTTCTCTCCGAACACAAAAGGAAACCCAGGTTTCCCAGAACGGAGCTGGCAGAAACCCCGGATTCTCAGTGCGAAACTGGGAATAGCATTTTCGAATAAATAAAGGCACGTAGCAAGGTCACAAACAGCCACACCACCGCGCGCCTCTGTGGCCACCAGGATCATTTTCGGTTCTGAGCAGTTGGAGTCTGGACCCACACGCACTAGGTGTGCAACCTGCGGCGAGAAGTCTGGTCTCCCCCCCCCCCCCCCCCCCCCGAGCCTGGGCTCCCTCGTCTTCTCCCATCTCCCTCCCCTTCCCCCTCTCAGCGACTTGTAATAGCTGCCCAAGAGAAAATTCTGGGAGCTACGACTCAGTCCCCACTGTAAACTGATGGCCAACATGGCCCCAGCTCCTCACCTTTCCTGGACCATGCCCTTGGTTCGTCAAGAAGTGGAATCCATTTCCACAGCCCTTGAACCTGGGCTGGCCTTGGGGTCGCCTTTGGCCACTCACCCCCCCCCCCCCCCCCCGCCCCACGAGGACACGCCTGGGCTAACCACGAGGACACTTGCTTCCATGAGGACATGCCTGGGCTAACCTCCTGGAGGGTGGGACATGGGAAAACAGCACCAAGTCTGCCTGACACCTCAGAGGGTGAGAGACCCCAACCACGCAAAGCCACCTGCAGGCGCGGCTAACCACAGACCAGGGGGCGAGCGCCCCCCGTGAGCTCGGAGCAGAACCGCGCAGCCAGCTCGGAAACGCACGAGCGTGAACGAGTGTGTCATGGCACACTGGGGTGTCAGCGGCTGTTCTTTCAGGGTTAACTGAATCACTCCTCACACCCAGGCGACCACCGAATGGAAGCCCCGTGGTTAAGAGGATGACACTGGAACCAGACCTCCTGGCTTTCGATCCAGCCTCCTGCTCCGACCCAGGTGTGTGACCTTGGGCAAGTTATT
Source organism: Macroglossus sobrinus (assembly GCA_004027375.1). NCBI lineage: Eukaryota > Metazoa > Chordata > Mammalia > Chiroptera > Pteropodidae > Macroglossus > Macroglossus sobrinus. The sequence continues at coordinate 3,092 of PVKZ01006524.1, read as the reverse complement.
TAACCTTTTTGGTGACTCCATTTTTCTTATCGAAAAACAGGGTTGACGTGCGTGTCCCTTGATGGATGAATGGAAAAAAGAAGCTGTGGTGTGCGTGTGTGTGTGTGTGTCCTGACATATTATTCAGCCAAAAAAATAAAAAATAAAACGAGACAATCTGACATTGGCAACAAGGTGGATGGCCCTTGAGGGCATCAGGCTAAGTGAAGTAAAAGTCAAGGACAAATGCGTGATCTTTTGCTTATGCCTGGAATCTAAACGCAAGAAAGAACACACGCTACGCCCAAACTCAGAGGAAAAAGGATCAGATTTGGGGGTGGGGGCGGTGGACAGGAAAATCAGAGACAGGGAAAGAAGCAAACGTCCCGTCACAAGATCAATAAGAACTAGAACTAGGGACGCCACGTACGGGACGTAACGGGGGCTGTGGTCACCACTGACGTATGGGGTCAGGCCTTGAGAGTTCTCATCGCCGAGAAAACATTTTCCTCTTCCTTTTTTTTTTTTTTTTTGCTTTCTTTCTTTTTTTTTTATTGTATCTGGAGGAGATGAGGGATGCTCCCTAACCTTTTTTGCAGTAACCATTCCACAATATATGTTCATCAAACCACACCGTGCCGTACACCTTAAACGTATACCGTGGTGTGTGTCCCTTACATCCCAATAAAACTGAAAAATAAACCATCGATGAACTTTTTCCGGTGGGGTGGATGGGAGAACGCACCGCACCGAGTTATAATAAGGGTTAAAGGAATAAAGAGTGTGAGATGTTTAGAGCGACACCTGGTACGTAGTTAGTGCTATACACGTATTTGTTATCAATATTATGCTGTTCGCTTAAATAGGTGATGAATCCACTTTTCTCTGTCACCCGCTGATACCACCCTAATCCAGGACGTTCTCTGAACGGTTTTCCACCATCGCCTGTCTCCCATTTAGCATGGAGCCTGAGGGATTTCTCCAGAGCAAAGATCTGACGGTGTCACACTGTGATGAAAACCTTTGAGGGGCGCCTCGGTCCTTGGGGGTGGCTCCTACTTCCCCTTGCTCATCACGGGGCCTGCAGGAACCAGCCCCTGTTTCATCCTCCAGCCTCCCCTTTCCCCGCGTCCCCACACTGGTCACCGGGAATAGTGAGAGGACATCGAGCCCCTTCTCCGAGGCTGCTGTGAAGCCTGCTAGAAGCATCCTGTCACCGAACCTTCACGACGGATCGTGCCACCACCTTGCATGACAGATACTGTAACCCCTATTTTGCAGATGAGGAAACGGAGGTTTTACTTGCCCGGGGCCCGCAGCTGGCAGCAGAAAAAGGATTCACAGCCCAGCGCAGCCCAGCCCTGCCTTCCTGCCGCTGTGAGCCCAGTTGCTCTGGGAAGTATCTCCAGGGATGAAAGGAAGTCTTGAGTTGAGCATCCTTTCAGCTCTGCCTTTGGCCCCAGACCCAGGCCCCCCGGGGCCTCACTCAAGAAGGCACAGGAGGGTGAGGACACATCCTCGCTGGGTCGCGGAGTTCCATTCCGTAAGGTGCGGGGGGCTAGCAGATAGGAAGGAACCACCAAGAGGAGCGGCAGCAGCCGAGCCAAAATGCAGCCTCTCACTGTCCCCAGCCACCCCCCATCCCAGCTCCGAAGCTGGATCGTGACGTGATTCCCTCTGCACTCTGCAGCCTCATTCATAACAGGTGTTCCACGTCACAGGTGACATTATTAATTAAAGCAAGGCTTCCAGAGAGCTGACTGCGTGCCAGGCAACTTTCTTAAGCCTATTACGTATATGGACAACTTAATGCTGATAATAATAGGCCTTGGAGGTAGGTACTGCCCTTGTCTTCATTCTACAGATGAGAAAACCGAGGATCAGAAATGTTAGAGCATTGGCTCCGGCCAGATTCAAACCGGATCTCAAACTCTGAACCACTGCACGACCCTGTATCCGTGGAGAATCCAAGACCAGACCTTCCAGCTCTTCCAAGAAGGCCTGTTAAGAAGCCTGTTTTGGCGGGGAGGGTGTCTCAAGCAAGTTAAAAGCATCTGGGCTTACAGGAGAACCACACAGACAGGACCGAAATGCCAAGGGACTTCTGTGGGGATGCAGACATCATTCCTGCCACCAAGGGCCACTTCCCTTCCACCTCCGGACATGGGGACGGAGAGAGGGACTGACATTCCTCTAGGGCTGGGCGGGGCCAACGAGGCATGAGCAGGCTCAGCACTCTGGCCACCTCCTCTTTGGGCACGAAGCACACTGAAGCTTCATGTGGACACGCCAGTGGCCTCAGACAGGCACCTCCCTCCGCATGAGTCTCCGGGTGACAAATCACACAGAGAGGTGGCCACCCTTCCCCTGGCCACTGTCTTCCACACCAAGCCGTGCTGACACGAACTCTGAATAATAGAAGACAGTGACCTATGACATTGGGGACTCTTTCTTACCACCATGTCACCTAGCCCCTCCTGACTTTGATATGTGGACCAGTCATGTGAGAAAGAAGGCACGCGTGGGTCCCCGACACCCTGGCAGTCTTTGGGGGTTGCGTGCGGGAGAGTGTGAGGAGTGGGGACGGCTTCTCGGAAGCTGCAGAGTCCTGTTCCCCGATTGCAACAGGAAGAGCCCGTTCTTCCTGCCGGTGAGCTGTCGGAGCTCCCCAATCTAACTGGCACATGATCCAAATGTTACAATGAGAGACAAAACATAGCTGCAGAGAAGAACATCCAAATAGGATCCTTCGTGAGACCAGGTTGACGTTGAAATGCCCCATTGCTTCTGGGGTAACTAACTGGGGTGGGGACAGATGACAGTCATGTCCTGTTCAAAGGCAGAGCTGCTTGGTCAGGACCGGGATAAATGCCACTGCCAGCCTGTCTGTGGCGGACGGACCCACTGTCTCACCGTGATCTGGTCTCCTCCACCCACCAAGTCTGTTCCACAAATACGTTTCAAGGTATCCCTTTCAAAATTTAACGACTTCCCAGAGATCTGCTAATCTCAGACAGTTTGGAAGTATGTAGTTTTGATGCTTTTTTCAGCCTTCATGATGGGGAGGGAGGCCATACGTCTTCTGTCCCCATACCCATTCTCTCAAGGTCCCC
>PVKZ01006523.1:0-34002 GCA_004027375.1 Macroglossus sobrinus | reverse complement strand
CCGCGCGCAGCAGCCCCCAGGGACCCCGAGCACCCTAGGTGCGCGCGCCTTCCTGGCCGGAGGCGGCGTCTCCCCCGCACCCGGGGGCACCTGCAAAGCCGACGGCCAGACCCTTCCCCTCCCCCCCCCCGCGCTCGGCGCCCGCAGCCCCCCAGCCGCCTGCACAGGGTCACGTGGCGGTGGCATCTCGCACGCCCCCAGCGCCTCATCCCGAAAGCGCTCGCCAATCCCCTGTCCCAGGGGTCAGGGAGATGAATCAGGGCTGGGGACCCAGAGGGCAATGTCACCATCCCTCGTCCCTCCTCTGCGGCTCCTTTTAAAGCGCTGAGCTCTATTCTACAGACGCCATCAGCTTACGGGTCCCTAGGCCAGCTCGGCCAGCCCGGGAGTTAGGAAATCATCCCCGCAGGACACCAAGGAGACAGTCAACCTCTGAATGCACGTTTGGGAAACTTTGGAGATGACAGGAAGAGAGTCAACTCAGGGGGACGCAGGCGGCAGGGGGGGTTCCTCTTGAAAACACACCCAACAGTGAGAGTGTGGCCAGGCCCATGACGTCATCCCCAAGCTTAATTACAGACACTTGTGTTTTAAACCTTTTATTTTATTTGTGGGTCTGGAGTTTCTCTCTCTCTCTCTCTCTCTCTCTCAGAGAATGAACTGATCAGCGAAACTTTCAACTCCTAGAACATGACTTCGCAACTCTTCAACATTTTAAAAGTACAGTTTGGAGTGTCCAGACCCCTCCAGTAAGTTGATAAAGCCATTTTATAGAGTCGAGCTTCTTCCTAATGATATTTTGCGTTTTTCATCACTTTCTGGGGAGGAAGGTGCCCACGCCCAGGTGCCTAGGTTTGTCCGTAAGCTCCAGACAGTGAGAACACATCTCTGTCATTCATACTGGCTGACCCTGAGGGAGCCTGAGCTGCCGGGATGGTCCCTGGCCGGGACACACACTGCTGGGCACCCTCTCGCAGCACCCGAGCTCCCTGGCCCTGCCCCGCCCCTGGCCTCAGACCTGCGTTTGGGAGGGAGCTGGCGTCCTCCTTGATACACCTTTCCCCCCCACGCAGGTCCTGCCTTGTAATTACCGAGCAGAGGTAAACAAGCCCCGAAGAATCCAGAACAGAAGGCCTTCGGCACATCACAGAGTAGACCGTGGCCTCGTAATCCGGGGATCTGTCCCGAAGCCTTTGTTCTTCCTGCTCCCAGCAGCTCGGGAAGCGGGGGTACCATCCATCCCCTGGAGGGGTTTCACAGATTCACAGCGAGGCTTTCTTCCCAGCCAGAGCCAGGCGGAGATGCGGCTCCATCTGGCAGACCGGTCCTGTTGCTTGCAAGGATTTGTTCCCTGTCCCACCTCGGCCTGCGCTGGGCCTGGGCAGCGGTTCCTTCCCCAGCTTGGATAACACGCCCCAAGCTTAAAACTAGGTTCTTCCTCTCATGAATGAGTCATGAATCCAGTGCTTAGAACGACAGAGATAAACATAGAACAGTAATATTAGTGCACAATAACATTATCAAACACACTCTCTGCATCTGGCCCTGTTTTCAGAGCTTTTACACGTACTGAAGCCTTCATCCCTCACAGCACCCCTATGAAAGTACATGCTACGAACACCCCCATTTGGCAGTTGGAGAAACTGAGGCAGAGAACAAGCACTAGGTTTTGAGTTGCACCGATCAAGACCCTAACCACCTGTGTGTGCACCTGTGGGCTCAATTCTGTTTCCTCATCTAGAAACTAGCCCAGCCCTCACGGGCTATTGCGGAAAAGCAGTTAAGTAAGAAGCAATAACCAGCTGCCCAGCTCGTGAGGCAGAGGGGAAAGGGGTAGGGAGTATTTCAGAGACATTCTGGATCCAAGAGAGTAATTAATGGAGTTAGAGCCCCACTTGCTACAATGTAACTACATAGTGTTACAGTTGGGAAGAGAGAACTTCCGCCTGCTGCGTCTCCCATAAAGGGGAGATAAGCATCCAGGCCTCCGAGCGGCACCCCTGGGCCGCCAGCCCTGCATTCCTCTCTGGTCCTTCCTTGGCGCCACTTGGCTCCCGTGTCAGAGATCTGGGCCTGGGAGAGGGCCTGAGGGAGAAGGCGACACCGACGAGAGGGGAAAAAAAAACAAAAAAATCCAGAAGTGACGGCCATCGAGAGAGCCATAAAGATGCTTTTAACGCGAATGAACGGTCTGGGGAGAGAGGTGGCCCAGCGTGCAGAGGGAAATGACACGCAAATCCCGTGCCTTCTGCGTGTAAACAGCCTCACGGCATCCCATCCGCTTCCGGGAGGCGGATGCAGCCCTTGGGGGGGAGGAAGCCAGCAGAGGACCTGGCCTCTAAGGGTCACGGGGGTGGATGGCTTTCTAAGCATCCGTGGAAGACAGGGAAGGAAAAAGCCACAGATCTCACCCGCTCTGAGCCCTTCCTTCTTCTCAACCTTGAGCCTGAGAGAAAAAGGAGAAGCAGCATAGATAGGGACGAGTGATTTCTAGGTCAGCGAGTCCCTCTGGGCTGTTAATTTTGTTGTTTTCGCTGTCCTGGTTTCGGCTCACCTTTGTAACACAGCCACGCGTTTCAACGATTTGCACAGATTGCCTGTACCAGGAAGGAGAGAGCCCGCAGGTGAAAAGCTGACGGAGGCTATACCCTGTGTCGCACAGTGCCCCGAGGCCACGGGGCTTGGTGGGGGGAGGCTGAGACAGGCCCCTTCTCCACTGTCTGCTTCGCCCGCGTTCTGCCCTGTTAAGGCGATGGGCAGATGGGAGTCCCGGATGTTCTGAGCAAGCGCAGCAGGGTCTCCCCAAAAGAGAGGGGGCCCCGTCGCAACCCACACACGGCCCCCGATCCTGGCATCAGCGGATGAAAGCTGAAACCGCCCCCCAGAGATCGGCACCTTCTGGTACGTTGACGATGACAGAGGGGGCCCCATGCTCAACGCCGTGGGGCCCGGCAAACAGTTTCTGGACCCCTAAAGCTCCGTGGAGGAAAAGTGACCTTGTCCACATTAGGAAATGGGCAAACCCGGCGCACACCGTTTGCTCCTTGCCCGGTGTGAATTCCCCGCTGATTTTGTCCTGGGCTAACAGAGGAAACCTGTTCCAACAGCTGCAGCCTTCGGTGGGGTTTGTAGCTTCTTAATCTACTTCTCAAGTGAAGACCCAACTGAATGATGACGAGGTTCACGCCGCCCAGGGTGTCTGGGCCCGGGGAGAGGAGAGGAAGCGCCTAAGGTGGAAGCTTTAAGCTGATGCTTGCCCTCAGAGTCGGGCAGGTGCCTCACACTGGCCCTGTTGCCCGGGCTTCGGGCATTGACAGAAATAAAGGACCTGAGACGTTAATCCTATTCAAGGAGCAGCATAATGAAATAAATAAATGTGTTCTATTTTGCTTTTCTTTAGTCCCAGATCATTTGTAGCCAACACCAGACCCCATCAGCCCTGCCCTGCGTTGGGTTTTGAGCTCAACCCCCCACCCCCACCCCCGGGGCCTGCACCGTCTGCCTGATAAAGTTGATGCGGAAACAATGCACCGGCGAATATTTTAACTGCTGTGCGGGGATCAGCCGCCCCCTCTGCCTGTCGGGGTGAGCACGCCAGGCAGGCAGGAGGCTCGGCATCTCTCTCCCGTCACCCGGAGAAGCCAGACGGTGGAGGAGGGGGTGTGGTGACAGCCCCCACGGCGCCCCAACTGATGCTCAGCTGCAATGCCTTAGGCCATCCACGGGAGGGAAAGGAGGACAAATCGTCTTATTTCTCCCAGGGCTTCTTGACGACCTGCGTCCTGGCTGAAGTGTCAGATCTGGAAGGAGCCTAAAGGTCATCTCCTCCGGCCCCGCCCCCACCCCACCCCACCCCCCACTCTGTAGATGAGGCAGCTGCAGCCTGGCTAGGGGAAGGGACTTGCCCAAGGCCACACACTCAGCCGCTGGAGATCCCAGGCGCCACGTGCTGGGCCTCGCTTCGGGACCCCCGCAGTGCTGGCCTGGTTTCTTGGTTTTGCAGGGTGGGCTGCCGTCCAGAGCCAGTAGAAGACGACAAATCGACTCAGGGACAAAGCTCAGAGCCCAACACTGACACCCCACGAACCGCCCTTGCCTGGAGTTATCAGAGCCGTGTGGGTGGGAGCTGGAATAAGGAAGGCAGGGAGCTTTTCTCGCTGGGGTCTCCCTCCAGCCCCCAGCCCCCAGACCCCTAGCCTCCAGCCTCCCTCCACGCCTCTGAAACTGGAGATGGTCACCTAACTCCACCCAGCGCAGGAACCGAAGGGCAGACGAGAAAAGAGGGGTGAGCGGCCACCCAGGGTTAGATCAGGTTCTCCGCAAGTGGGTTAAAAGCGTCACATAGACACTCATAGTTAAGCCCCGCCCCCCCAGCACAGGCGAAAGGCTGCCACTCACCCGCAATGTAACGACTTCATTTTTACAATGGCGTTTATTCCTGCGCTAATTGCTCGTCTGTTTAAGCGATAACTGCTGTCCTCGTTAGCGCATGTCAAAGGCTACACTGAGCCCCACAGAGTAATAAACAGAGGCACTCCTTACAGTTGTGGTTCTCACGGTAAACTCCTGGACGCCTTAGATCTTTTTTTATAAGGTTATTATATTGCTTCGTGGTGATTGTATCACTTAGTTGTACACTGTTACCTTTTCTGTTCCCGGATGGAATCTGTGAGTGAGAAGAGGTCTGGCAGTCCCGTCAGCTTCCTCTCTGGTCCCCCTCCCTCCTGGTCCCCTCTCCTCTCATCCATTCGAAAAATCACTCTGAGGTGAACTGTTCCCGATATGAAGTTGTCACCATGGTACTTACTCCCTTGCCCGTATACCTTCAGTGGCTCCCTCTTACCTTACGGAAGTCACTTCATCCCCGAGCCCTTCTCCCCACCCCTCCCTGCCTGTACCCTGAATGCAGCCATCACTCCTGCCTGTGTGTGGACTCGTGAAAAACTTCACGTGCACCCTTTCCACGCCTGTGTGCCAAGGCGAATCCCGCTCAGCTGACGTCCAGCCTTTTCCACGAAGCCACCTGTGACAACCGTGGCCCTCCTTCTCAGAAGTCTTACTGTATAACTCATTGGATACTTAGATGCTGGCTGTCCCCAGTCCCCAAAGGCAAAAGGCATTTAAGGCTCTGGAGCCAAACAGAGCAAGATGCAAAACCCAGCTCTTCTCTCTTTGTCTGTGTGTCTTGGGAAAATTCCTCAGCCTCTCTGAGCCCGATGTTCCTCCTCTATAAATGAACATGGGAATAGCAAAGAGCTGTTTGAACGTCCAATTAGACAAGGCGGATGAAGCCATAGCACCCAGCTCCTGCTCAATAAATGCTAACTTTCTTTAAATTAAGAAAAAAATTCGTTATGAAGGGGTTGAGTTCCAAAAGATACTTTTTAAAGTCAGAGTTCCAGCATTTCAGAGCCGGGATGTGCATTGGAGACCCTGCCCTCATCAGGCAGGTGATGACAGGGAGGCTGGTGCTTCACTGGCTGGAGGCAGAGCCCAGGGCCGTGGCTGGCCTGAGAGAGAACGGTCCCCCCATCACACGTGCAAAGCCGGAGAAAAAGCCAGCCTGCCCCCTCCCCCCACCTTCCTCCCCAAAGCACAGCCCATGTCACAGCCCTAGAACCAAATCCCATTCCTAAATGACCCTCTGGTCAAGTTCTGGATCCATCTGTGTATGGTGGGGCGGGAAGGAGGGGAGGGGAGGGGGCGTGTATGTGAGTCCCCATTAACTTTTCACTTCCGTGTCATTTGCTAATTAGAGAAAGATCTCACTGGGTTGGGGCCTGCTGTCCAGAGCTGAGAGCTGATTATTCAGGAATTTTGCCAGCCAGTGGTTAGTTAAACCATCGGTAGCTTGAAATTGGCCATGTTGGGACAATACACTCCACGGAAAACATCAAATGTTGCAAATCAGGGCTTCCTGCCCACACTCTCCAGAGCGGGAGCACCCACACGCCCCCGCTCTTAAGTGCTCCCCCCGACAGTGAGTGCTCGCTGAACGAACGATCGTCTAAATAGGAGGAGGAATAATCGCTTTTGAGCAACGCCTCCATCCATCCGAGCACTTCCGAATGCATCCTTTCATTTAACCTTCAGAGCAACTCGAAGACGTAAGTGCTCTCGGCATCCCCATTTCCCAGGTGGATAACCTGAGGCTCTCCCGAGCAGGTGCAGGAAGTGGGAACTTGCCCGAGGTTTATCTGAGTCCAAAGCAGCAGGCTTTCTTCCCCAGGTTGCCTGTCCTGCCAGGCCCCGGTGCCAGGCCTGCCGGCCACCAAGCCAGGGAGCGGTTCTGTCTGCAGTGGCACCAGCGGCGAAGGGCAGCGCGTGGGGCCTTCTCCCCGCGCTCCAAGTGTCACCTGCCTTCCTCGCCCTACCCACTTCCTCCTACGTCATCCCATCTGGGTCAGGACTGTTTTTCCATGAGCACTTTGAGGCTCCATCACCTCTTGTCTCAAAAGTCCTTTCAAGCCTGACACTTCTCTCCGAGAGCTCCAGTGAGCGGACAAACTACCTTCCCATAGACACGGCGGAGAACCCTGAGCTTCGTACCTGGCTTCAGGCCTGGACAGGCCACCACTGCCCCGCCTCCTGTGAGTCCCTGTCCCTAGGGCAGCTCAGGTCTGGAAGCTTCCCCAGGGCATTGGCTCTGACTGCTCCGAGGCCCCAGGGCATGCTGGTGACAAGGCACGTTCTGGTGGTTTCCCGAGTCTGTTGTGTACACCCCAGGGCGCTCATTCTCAGCAAATACTTCCTTCCTCTTTATGGGGAACACTGCTCGGGGGTTGATTCACCACCCCAGGCTTGCTCCAGAGATGGTTTCTGAAGCCTCAAGCAACGTCTCATCAGAAACTGCAGATCTCTTCAAAACTTCAGATCTCTTCAACGTCTCTCTCCGCTCTCCTGAGCGCTAGTCGATTTAAATTCCCTCTGTCACGCTGGGATTTAGGGATAAGCGGATGAAAACAGGTTCCTCCTCACCGCTCCACGGAAAAGCAACAGCGCAGACATTTTAGACACTGCTCATGGTCACCGATGCTCGGTGCTTCTCTGCTTCTGGTGCAGCTGTGCCGTACTCTGGACGTCTGGAGAGCCCACGGGATTCTTCTAGAAGGTGATCCATGAACAGAGGTGTGATACCTCTGGGCTAAAGCATTTAACGACCTGCCGGCATGGACCGGATGGTGCAAAGGGCCAGACAGGAAACCCCGTAGGCGTTGTGGTCCACTACTCAGCTCTGCTGTAGCGCGAAAGCAGTCATACCTAAGACAGAAACACATCCGCGCAGCTGTGTCCCAATAAAACTTTATTTACAAAAACAGGCGGCAGCCGGAGGACTGTAGTTTGCCAGCTCAGAGCTGCAGGACCGGGGAAGCTCCCACAGTCTGAATGATGATGTCACCGCCCAGAGGGCAGTTTTTCTTGGGAGTCACCTGACTGCAGCAGACTTTGTATGGATGAGAAGTAAGAGTTCAGGATTGCGTTTTACTTCAGCCTGGCTTAGCCTAACCTGGTTAGTTTGAAGAGTCTCTCTCACCACTTTGACAAAGCAAGGGACATTTTCTCATGAATGAAAGAAATGATATTGACCACGCTTCAGCCCACAGCCCAGAGCGGGTCTGCTCTAAGCCTTACCCATCCAAGCTCAGTGTGTCCTGCGCCCTGCTGTGTCCCAACAATGTCCTGATTGAGCTGTGCTTTCAATGTACCTCTGTGCTTTGCTTTACACTGTCCCTGCTTCTAAAACTTCCTTCCCTCCTCCTTTCTATCTACCCCAATCCTCCCCAGCTCTTCCTCCTCCAAGGAGCTTAATTGGAACTATCTTCTTATGACCCATGATGACTGGCTTGGATCGGAGTAACCGTCTGAGGCCGTGGAAATGAGAAAGAGAGACTCATATTGATCGGGGGGCTCTGTCGCGCTCACCCAGCAGAGTTAGTAGAGAGGGACTGAGGCCGGCAGAAAGGTGAGTCACTTATGGAACGGAATCAATCTGTCACGCCCACCATGCAGTGTTGGGAGCTATGCAAAGATAGGATTCTATGACAAAGAAAACCGAGGAAGTGATGAATGCAAATTTGAGGGTCATGAGTCTCTGTGGAAGAAATATGTATTTGGGGACGGTCATTCAAAGGTTTTCAGAAATGCTAGTCTTGGACTTCTGTGTTGCTCATTATTCTTCAAACTGTGCGCAGGTTATATACAAACTCTTGGTGTAGGATACAGTTTAAAAAAAAGGGTGGGTCAGGTAGGAAGGCTGCCTCAAACCTTGAAGTTATCAGCTGCCATAGCAACGAGCCTCCTGTGTTTTAGACGCAAGGGTGGGGCTAGGGAGGCCCAGCTCTGGGCCCACGGAGTCCTGTCCCCTCAAGAAAAAGTAGCTGGGAACCCCAGTCCACGCTGACCATCAAGGACCCTGAGAAGGAGACCCTCCTCAGAAAGCTGTCTTTCTGCCTTGCTTCTCTCTTCCCTCAGCGAAGCCCCAAACTCTGGTGTCCCTTCAAAAGAACTGCCAGACTCACCTACCATATAAGACACACCCGGCCACCAGAGGCGAGTCTGCGTTATCACTGGACGGGCAGGGAGAGAACAGAGAGAGAGACTACAGACCAGGATGCTGCTTTAGGAAAATGCCATTAACTCTGCTGGGTGTGGTGTGGCCTTTGTCCCCTATGAAAACGTAATCTGGTAAAAACCAGCCTGAACTCATTCCCCAGGGACCGGCTTTGACCTTCCTGCTGCTTCCAACAACACAAACAAGCTTTTCATCTTCTCAGTATCTTCTGAGGGAGAAGATAAGGTGGATGCAGGGGGTAGGCAGGAAGTAGAATGAGATATGTAAGAGCATCAGGGGACACAGGTACTGCGTTCAGAGCTCAGCTCCACCCTGAGCTAGCTGAGTGACTTTGGGCAAGTGACTTACCCTCTCTGTTATTTGGGGACGTCCCCACTTCACAGGGTCATCGTTTGTATTCAGGTAATCCAAATAAAGAGTTCAGCATCGCTGGGTTCCTAGTACATTCTCGATGGACAGAAACCTCGGTCATCACAGAGGACTGGCATTTGCCTGGAGCAGAAGCAGCGCTCCTGTCCTAAGCCCCCCGTGCTTTTTAAGGAAAAAGACTAGAAAATAACAAATGCTTCAAAGATGGCAAGGTCTAGCATAAATTTACAATGACAAGTAGCAACAGAAATAGGCCGCATTAAACAAACAAAGCCAGCAATAGCAGGAGAAGGGAACCATGCCACTTAGCAGTACCTGAGCCCCCGTGCCCTGGGCTGACGGTCAGGCAGTGCACTGGTCCAGCCTAACCCAGCTGTCCTCGATGCAGCTTATGTTCATTTTGTCTTCTTGTCTCGGCACTTGCATCCTTTCCCATTCTCCCTCTCGTTCTCTCAATATCTTTCTGCTTCTCCTGACCACCCACCTTGTCCCTTTGTCTTGGCATCCTGAAGCAACAGGAGGGAAACTAGAAATGAGAATTCAAAAAAGGAGAAAAGGAGGGAGGGAGGAAAGGAAGGGAAGGATGGGAGAAAGGAAATGGGCTCTTGGATCAACCAAACATGATCTAATCCATGTAACCCTGTTGCCGTAAATTAAGCAGGGGCTGTGTGACTTTGAGTAGGTTCCTTGCCCTCTCTGAGCCTCAGGCCTATTGGGAATTCCAAGAAAAAGAAGCTGGGCAGAGGTTTTCAGAGTTTCACAGGGATCCTGCACATGGCAGGCCTTCAACACCTGAGAGTCCCCCCTCAGCTTTGTTGGATCAGGGGCGTAACAGGTAGAAAGGAGGAAAAAAGGGATGATAATCGAATGCCCTGCAGAGAGGTTGGGATTGTCAGTTCTCCATCCTTCTACATGATTGCCCAAGACAGCTGGTACTCCCTTTTCCCCACAGAGCTCATCTTTTTTTAAGCATCCCCAGTAAAAATCATTCCAGCGGCCTTGATAGCTCTGGTTTGGAAAGGGCCCCCTTGTGAGCTCTCCTAGGTGACAACTACAGCATCAAGGAAGGTGGTGTGGTGTGATGGTTAGTCACAAGGTTCTGGAACCCGGCAGGGCCGGTGCCTGACCCCACCACTTATCACTGCTTCCTTCAGTAAGCTCCTCCCCTCCTCTGAGCCTTAAACCCCCTCACCTACCCACTCCCCACTTGTGAGAGGGGACTCTGGACTGTAGTAAGGACTGAAACAAGCTGATCAGACACTAAACTCTTAGAAAGGTGCCTGGCTCACGAGAAGTGCTTGGTAAATGAGGGGCCATTTGTTAGGGTCCGGCTCTTGTTGCAAGTCTCAGCAACAGCTCAGTAACGCACAGTCACAGCATCTTTGTTGTCCCGACCCTGAGAACTAGGGGCTGAGGCTGTTTCTCGTATCCATCCCTGCATCGTGGCTCGTTCTGTAGCCTGGACCGCTGATGTAACGAGGATTTGGCTCCTTCTGAGGCTACTACTGTGTTGTATTTGTTATGAATGGACATGTTTTTATTGCTCTGTTTTACCTGCCTCACATTGTCCTCTCAGATTAAAATAATAATACCTTAGTTAATAATACCTTACACATGGGAAGTCGCTTTCATCCCAACAGCTCAAAGCCCTCTACAAACATGATCTCATTCGTTCTCCCCCGGGCCCTCAGAAGAGGGGCACCCCTACCTTACCTGGCCAGAGCAGGGGAAGCCCTGCCCCTGTTCATCCCCACGCCCCCATCCCCAGATTCCCAGAAGCCAAAGTATCGATGAAGCATTATGGACTCACAACCACAAAATCACAGGCAGAACTCTGTTGCTTGCTGGTCACTCAGCCTGGAGTGACCTTATGCCCACAGCAGATAACCAGAACCCGAGAACTTCTGGCTTGCGGGCCTTGTCCTCCATGCCTCTCCCAGGGGCCCATCACTGTGTCCTGCACATGGAAAACTTTAAATAAACCTTCAAGATCGACTGCCTCGGTATGCAGGAGACAATAGGTTTGGCAGTTTTGCCATTTTCGGGAGCCTAGTCTTCCCTGAGAACTTCTTACTTAAGACCCGAGGGCTCCTTCAGCCTGAAAGGCCTCTGCCCAGGTAGATCCTACTCCTCACAGCCCTGGTATGTTTGACACAGGCATGTACTTGTGAAAGCTGGGGCCACAGTGACAGGACTTCCTTGTTCTGGGGCTGCTGGTGGCCCGAGCTCCCTGGCAATGGAGGCTGCCAGCTGCTCACTTTTGTTTTCTCCTTGCAATTACTGGAAGGGAAGGGCTGGCTGCAAGCTGTACTTGACTCTCTAGCCACACTCCAGGTCTCAACTCAGCCCGTGCATACTTTGGGGTGGCCAAGTGCAATCACAGCCAGAAAAACGGGTCTCAGCAGTAAAAAGCTGACTCCTGTCCCTTTAAAACAAACAAAGAAACAGAGAAACAAACAAACAAAAGACTAACTTAACTAAATGGAGGTAAACTCATTACAGTACCTGAGGCTGTTTTTCATCAGTATATAAACACTGGATGTACTGTTTTCCCTATTGATATTCTACTTTTTACATGGTCAAGTTTTGTTAGATGAAGAGTTAAGTCCACTTTAGGCAAACTCAAAATAGAACATGGCTTGGTTTCTTCTTAGGCTCCCGTTCTGCGGACACTTAACTAGTTAAAATATACTCTGATTGATATTTTCAGATCCAAAATTTATTGTTTTTCAGAAACAATCTAACAGCAAATCCCTAGCAATATTTACCTTCCCAACCTCTCTGCTCCTCCCTCAGTCTGTTTAAACTAGTTCTTTCTCCACCCCCACAATTCCCAAACACAGCCCTGAGGTCAAATCCTAATCTAGAAGTTGGAACTCAGCACATGGAAACTTTGTTTATGAATGGTTAGTGTTGAGGGCCAGTACCTGTATAATACTCATTACTTTTTTTTTTAAAGATGCTAGAAATTAAAGATTTGGTTAGGTCAATCAATTTAAGAAAAAAAATGTGAGTTTAAGATATTAGTCATAGAGAAAATCTAATTTTTTTAAAACTTATATCCTCAGACAGCAAACTTTTTGGTCTAAAAAGGTAAGGAAGAACTGGTTGGCCCTTGGGGTTGGTGGTAAGTGGAAGGAGTATGTTATATTTTAATAAAGGGCTAAAAAAAAAAAGTAGAGCTGCCTGAAAGTTTTAAGAAAATAAACAATCTTGAGAATTGAGCAGCTGCAAATGCTCTGTTTTCTATTTTGATCATTCTGTTTCTCGAGGTGACCACATCTTTCAGAGGAAGTGAGTCAAAGCCACTCTGTCTTGCTTTTCCAGCTGAGCATGTTCGGTTTCAATGAAGTAATGAATGAACTTGGTCGCACCACCCCCAAGCCTACAACACCAAACACAGGCGCCTCGGCCAATCAGCAGGCACTCAAGGTTTTCAAGTTGAGTTCAAACAGGCCCACGGGAGACCAATCAGCATGCGCGGCTCCGCCCCAAACGGCCGGCGGTGGCCAATCACGAGCGCGGACGAGCCAAAACACAGCGGCCGGCCAATGGCGGGGCGCCCCCACGGCGGCGACCTCCGCCAATGGGCGCGGCCGGGCGAAAAGAGAAACAGTGCGGGCCCGCAGGCCGCAGGATTCGAACCGAACGCCCGCCGCGGTCCGGGAGCCGGCCGAGCGGCGCAGGCCAATCAGCGGCGGCAGCTCGCGGCCCCCGAACGTTGGGACACGGCCCCGCCCCGGCCCGCGCTGTTGTTTGTGTGCCGGCGGCCGCGGGAGCGGGACCGCAACCCTAGCGCGCCGGGCGGGCGGGCGGCGGGGCGGCCCGAGGCGGACGGTCCGGAGGCCGCGGGCGGCGGCGGCGGCGGCGAGCGTGACCCGAGGGCGGCCGGCCTCCCGCGGCCGGAGCCATGTCGGTGAACATGGAGGAGCTGCGGCACCAGGTCATGATCAACCAGTTCGTGCTGGCCGCGGGCTGCGCGGCCGACCAGGCGAAGCAGCTGCTGCAGGCGGCGCACTGGCAGTTCGAGGTGCGTGGCGGGCGCCGGCGCCGCGGCCGCGGCCGGGCCGCTCTATTTATATCGCCCGTAAGGCGATCCGCGGCCGCCGGGGCGCTCGCGCGGGGCGCGGGGCGCAGGGCCCGAGGGCGGGGGGCGGCGCCGGGGGCCCGGGGGTCGGGGGAGCGCCGCCCGCGGGGTCCGGCCGGCTGCCGGGGGGTCCCCGCCGCGGCCCCGCTAACCGCCGCGCCGCCGCTGTGTTTGTCCGCAGACCGCCCTCAGCACGTTTTTCCAAGAAACCAACATTCCCAACAGCCACCACCACCACCAGATGGTAAGTGTGGCGGGCACGGCGGGCGGGCGGGCCCCGGCCCGGGCCGCGGGCCCCCCGCCGCCCCCCGCCGCCGAGGGCGCGGGCCGGGGGCCGCTGTCAGCCGCCCGCGGTGACAGCCATGTTGCCGGGGAGCGCCGCGCCGCGATGTAAACAAAGAGCCAAAATGTCTTCCAGGAAAGAGCGGCTCCCAGGCCGGCCGGCTCGCCCCGCTTGGCGGTCCGGCTGCCCGGGCTGCTGTCTTTCTACCCAAAAGCCTTGTGCCCGCACCCCCGCTTTTCCCCTCCACCCCGGGGAAAGGGGTAGGAGGGAGGCGAGGGTGGCCACGGAGTCGCCGGGCGGCAGGGACTGGGGAGGGGGCTCAGGTGAGAACTGGACGGACGTCTGGGGAGCCAGGAGCCCTAGCGAAAGAAGGGCACTGGGAGCTGGGGTGTCTGTTTCCGGGGGTCCTCTCTGAGCGTTGGCCTGGCGGCAGCCTCCCCCTCCCCCACAACAACCCAGCTCTACAGGGAACAGGAAAAGGGATAAAACCACCCTGGCTGGGAGCTGGGCTCGACCCACAGAGGTATGCTCTCTCTTTCCTGTTTATGGGAAAGGGACATACCCTGAGCCTACAGATTTCGACAAGAAAATGCCAAGAATTTGCATTTAATCTCGGTGTGTGAAGATACATAAGTACAGGAAACAGGAGTGGTTGGCTGCATTTGCCTGCTTCTCTTTTCCCAGCTGGCCCCCAGGCCTGCCTGAGCCTTTGCCCTCCTGGCCCTGGGGATCCTGCTTTCCAGAGGCACAGGACATCCCTGTCACTTCAGAGGCCCCAAAGCCTTGTCTACCCCTCCTCCCCACCCCCCTCCTAGTTACCTATTAGCCCTGCTGGGGGAGGAGGGACTGGGCTCCAGCCCTAAGGATTGTAAAACATTATTCCCCATGGAGATCTGTTGTGGCTTCTGGAGTGCATTTTTGGCATTTTTTGACACTTGGTGTCCTTGCCCATGGCTCATTTTTCAGATCTGCTGCATGGTCTGGAGGAGCTGTACATGGTTCCTCTGTTGTGTCTTGTCCTTGGCACCCTGTTTTCATCTACTTGCAAAGGACAAGTAGAGAGGGGTCTGTTTTGACCTTTCGACCAGGCATTTCTCATACTGTATGCAAAGCAACAAAACAAACAGCGTTAGAATATGATGGGCGAATTGTGCTGGTACAGGGCTGGGCCGCTGGGACTGGGCTCTCCATAAGTGAGAGATGTCGCCAGGACACCCTCCCCCGTGCCCGACCGTGGGAAAGCTCCGGCCCTCACCTTGTGGGTGATGAGCCTGGGAGCACCCTGCCGCCGGCTCTTCTCAGAAGGGCCGTGAGGTTTGTTCCACCAACTGTGGCCATTCGAAAAGGTCCAGAGCTCCCAGGACAGCCATGCTGTGCTGCTATGACAGGGAGCCTCGCCAGGAAGAGCTGGGACGGGTGGTCCCTTTAGGTCCCATTGCTCTGTCTCTGCAAATCCCAAGGGATTGTGATCTTGAAGCTTCCTTCCCTCAAGACAGGTGGCAGGTTTTGTAACAGCCCTTATAATCGGTGTATCCATCAGCGTGCCAAGCACTGAGTACCTGATCCTCAGTGGAAAACACCCTGCCTGCAGGAGTCAGTGGTTTTTTTTTAGAGACAATAAATCAAAGGGAAAAGTTAAATGAAACCGCCTGGGACTAATAATGGCACAATGGCAATACCAGAAGTGACCCAGGGCGTGAATGATCAACAAACGGTTATCTCATCGGTTACTGTACACTCACACTGTTGTTGGTGGCATCTTAGATAAGGTTCCTGGGATGGGTTGGGTTGGGAGGGGCTGGGAAGGAGAGAAAGACACTATATGGGAGCGGGAGGACATTAGCAGGGTGCAGGGGACAGTATGTCTGAGAGCTGGAAATTGCCCATCGTTGTCAGAAGCGCAGAGCTGGAGGGGCCTTTAGAGCAGAAGGTCCAGAGAGGTTAAGAAGTTTGCCCAAGCTCACACAGGCGGGCGGGCGGGCGGGCGCAGGCCTGTCCTGGATCCAGGCTGTTCCCGCAGCGGGGCGGCTGTTTGAGGAGACGTCTGTGCTGGCTTGGTGAACTAGGGAAGTTGGTCACGATGCTGTGATGCAATTGGCTTCTACCTCCACCCCCCATTCACTGTTTCCTGCTGCCGAGAAGTCAGCCTGGGGTGGGGGTAGGGGCGGCCAGTAGTGAAGGGAGGAGGGAAATGGTCCGGGTGAGGCCAGGCCTGTGGCTGCCCCTGAGGACAATGGTCAGAGCTTCCTAGCTGCTGATATGGGTGGCCCAGTTAACAGGCCGGGGTATTACCCCACCACCCCCCCGCTTCCTGCTATTTCTGACTGGAGTTGAACTGCAGAGCTGGGAACGCTCCCTTTCTGCCAGGTGAAGAGCCCTCGCATTTTGCTCCCCCACCCCCACCCCCACGCCTGGGGGAGGGGCCTGTGTTGCTAAAATTAGGAGAAATTCAAAGAAGGGCTCCCATGGCTTCCTGGGAAAGGCAGAAGCGGCCTGCCAGGTCGGCATGGCTTGGTGTAAGCTGTAAGCTTGTCCCTGGCTGCCTCTTCCACGGGGCCCTGGTGAGTGAGGCGCTCTGGTGAGGTTCTTGTGGATGGCACCTCCCTTCCTCCCCCCGCCCCCAGCTGTGCTGCAGGTTTGGGGGGGGGGCTTTGGTATGTACAGAGTCCTGTTCCAGAATCCCACCCAGCCTCTCCCCTTTCTGGCTGGGATCCCTGCTCAGACATGGTGGGGGGTGGTGGGGAGTTTGGGGAGCCCCCCTCTCAGAATAGAGGCAGAAATCAGCAGATGGGATGTCTAGCTACCCCAGGAAGAGAGCTGAGAGGGGCTGAATGGCTGAGACACTCTGCCTGCCTCTGGCCAAGAGCAGCACGTGGTGAGATGCTCGGGGACATAGGAACCGAAATACCTGGTGTCGGTGCTTGGGGAGCCCGGGCACAAAGTTGCACTTGACTGTCGGTGCAGACGAGCCGGGCTGGGTGGAGGTTAAGAGCTTGGGCCTGCAGACTCGGGAACCTAGGAATTCCAGCAGCTTGCACCTTGCAGTGAGTGTGCTTTGGGCCCAGTGACTTGAACTCGGGGCCTCAGTTTCCTCATCTGTCATCTAGAGAGAATAAGGGAAATGACTTAGCATCGTCGTGAGGAGTAAGATAGGGAGGCGGAGGCTCCGAGCCCCGCCGGCTCTTAGTTCATGGAGGACGAACCCACACACTGAGAAAGGGGCTCCACGGCGGTTGGCCCCGGAGACGGAGCCTGGGTCTGGCCGCCCCCCGTGACTGGCAGCCTCGGAACGGCTGAGGGTGGGTTGTGGAGGAGCAGCTGCTTTCTCACCTGGTGTGTGACACCCCGGCTTCTGGTTAGAATTAACCATTTATCTCTGACGCTCTTCAGGGTGTCATTCCTAAGCATCACGTTGAAACACTTTGATTTTGACGAAAATAGTCGCGTTTGTCCTTATTTTTCATTCTTCCTGGCTCAGGGTGAGGAGGGGGTGCTTTCGTCCTGTCGAAGCTGCCCGTGGTCTGGGGAAGCCTGGGTGAGCCCCACTGCAAGGCCCCCGGGATCAGAGGGTGTGGCTCGGAATCGGGGCTCCAGGGGACAGCCCTCCCGACACCCCCGTCTTCTCTCAGCAGATGTGCACCCCCAGTAACACGCCAGCCACGCCGCCCAACTTCCCCGACGCCCTGGCCATGTTCTCCAAGCTCCGCGCCTCCGAGGGGCTGCAGAGCGCCAACAGCCCCCTGACGGCCGTGGCCTGCTCGCCCCCCGCAAACTTCAGCCCCTTCTGGGCCTCGTCCCCGCCCAGCCACCAGGCCGCCTGGATCCCCCCGTCGTCCCCAACGGCCCACAGCCTCCACCACCTCCACCACCCACAGCCCACGTGGCCCCCCGGAGCACAGCAAGGAGGCTCCCAGCAGAAAGCCATGGCTGCAGTGGACGGCCAGAGATGAGACTGAGCTGGAGCTGGGGGCAGTCCGGGGTCATGGGGACACAGAAGGGCCAGGGTGGGGGGGCCGGGGCGGGCGCGGGTTTCCTGAAGATCGCACTGGAAGATTTTATAAAAGAATTTTTGGGGGCGGGGGCACAGTAAACTTCCTGAGCCACTTGGGTCCTTCGGGAGTTTGTCTTCGGGCAGGTTTTCTCTTTTTAATATATAACGATAATATATATGAATATATAAATGTAACTAATGTATGTGGGAACGGGGCTGGCCGGCCTATGGGACTGGGGTCGGAGGGGAGGGGCCCGGGGGTCAGCACCCCTTCCTCTGCCCCAGTCCCACGGTGGGTGCTTCGAAGCCAGGCTGTGCGGTCCTCCTGGAGTCGGGGCGAAGACCGCGCCCCTCCATTCCCAGCGGTGGCTGTAGCAGGGGCGCCCGGAGGGGCCCGGTGGCCGAAGACACGGGAGCCTCTGTCGCTATGAGGCCTCCCCACCCCAGTGGTGGCTGGGGTCCAAGGTCCAGGCTCTGCGCAGGGCTTGCCTCTGCTGCCACCTTGCCTCTCGTGTGCCCAGCCCAGAGGATGGCAGAGTAGAGAGCTTGCCTCTGGATTTAGTTCCCAAGTCAATCATCTCACCAGGGTGAAATTTTAATTTAAAAGCTTAAAAAGAGACTTTTCTAACTTCCCTGGTTTGTGGTGCCTTTATTTGCCTCGGTAGGGAAAGCTCTCTCCTCGGGAAGGGGTGGGGGGCGGAGGGTGGGAGAGGGGACTGGCTCCCTTGCCTCGTGGCTAGTCTGGGTGTTTTGAGAGCACTAGCCAGCTCGGGGGGTTGGTGGGACAGGCTGGGTCCAGTTGGGTGTGGGGAGCAGGAGGGAGGACGGGTCCTGGCTTAGTTCCTATGACCTGCTCACCATGCTCCCGTGTGGCCCACTGGAGGCTGGCCCACAGCGCTCAGTCCCGGAGTCCTCATCTACAGTGGGGGTGGGGTGGGGGTGGGCAGTGGGCACGCTCCCCCTTCCAGCTGGGTCCTTCTCTATTCCTGCCCTCGGCCTCCTTCGTGGTAGCGTGTCCCTGTGTGCATGTTGTGTGGCCATGACCCAAAGGTCAACCAAGGCCGTGAGCCTCAGAGACCGGGATGGGGTGAGCCCGGAGCCTCCAAGCATCAGCTCTGAAGCCGGAGGCAGTTC
Organism: Macroglossus sobrinus; assembly: GCA_004027375.1. Taxonomy (NCBI): domain Eukaryota; kingdom Metazoa; phylum Chordata; class Mammalia; order Chiroptera; family Pteropodidae; genus Macroglossus; species Macroglossus sobrinus. The sequence goes on along the minus strand of PVKZ01006523.1, from coordinate 15,566 downwards.
CTGCCCCATGGGGCCCCTCGGCTTCTCCAGGGCGGGTGGCAGGTGAGTGAGGAGCAGCCTGTTCAGCTGGCCCAGGCCTGGCCTCCTCCGGGGGCGCCCTCACCCCACAGCACCCCTTCGATGTGTGCACACATTCACGGGTTCTCGTGTCTCCCTTGGCAGCCGGGGCGCTGCAGTGAGCACTGCTGTAGCTCAGGACTTGGAGGGCCCGGAGGTCTGGGCCTGAACTGAAGTGACACCTGAGAAGGGCCTTGCCTCGCGAGCCAGCCTGCCCCGTCCCTCGCTTGCCTGTGGGGCTGCCAGTCCCTCTGCATGTGATCGTGCACTTTGAGGCTGGGTTTGTCCTTTCAGTTTTGTTTCCTGGTTGGAAACCCCTGAGGCCCCTCCCAGCCTCACCCCAGCCCCTGCCAACCTGTGCTTTCCCAGGCTGGGAGGGGAAGCCCCCCTTGGGTGCGTGGGCGAGCTTGCCAGGGCTTGGGCTGGGCCCACCCCCGCAGTGGGCACGGCTTGGGGAGGGTGAGTGACGCCCAGGTGCAGGGCTTGGGGGCTGGGGGCTGTCCTGAGCTGCTTGGGGAATGTCACTCCTTGGCCTCCTGGGGTCGTGAGGGAGGCCTGGGCACAAGGGGCCATGTGGGCGCAGAGGCGCCCAGGCCTGGCATGGGGAGCACGCCCGCGTCCCCAGTTCGGGTTGCCCCCGCCTCCCACCCAGCACTCTGTTAGGTAAAGATGAATGGGATCCGGGCAGACGGGGAAGGAAGGGGGAAGCCCCCTCCCGCAGGGGAGCACCTGTCTTACCCCGTGACGCCCCTAGCAAACCCCACCCTTCTTCGCCCACACGGGACGGGGCCTGGGGAGAAACCCTTTTCTGGGCTATTTCCCGCCACACTTTCTTTTCCTGTGTGATTCTGTCACCCTCCCCTCACACCCTAAAGCAGGCCTCTTGTCCCAGACTTCCCTTTCCCATGTCATGGCGTGGGCGGGGCCCCACCTTTTAGGAGGGAGCCGGTGAAAAAGACTCCTCCGATGACTTTAGCGGCCTGGGGTGGGGGCAGCTCTGCCTGGGCCCTGGGGCTTCACTGGGGATGGAGGCTTGTCCCTTACAGAGGCGGCACCTGCCTGGGCCCGACCATGCTCGCTGTGCTCCTTGGTCCCCTCCCACCTGCCAAGACCTTTGGCACAAAGGCATTGGGGGGAGGGGGACAGCCATACGCCCTCTTGCCCGTGAAGAAAGGTACATGCAGCTGACTGGGCTGGAGCCGGACAAGGCTAGGAGCCTTTGCTCCATTTTGCGGGGTTGGGAGCAGGGAGACGGGTTAGCCCCGGCAGCCCCTGCGTCTGAGCGGTCCTGCCTCGGCAGCCACTCAAGGGTAAGCTGCAGAGGACTGCAAAGAAGCCTTCCCAGGTGGCCGGGGGCCCGGCTTCCCTAGTCTCCGTGCCAGGAGCCAGGCCCAGCCCCGAGCCAGCGGCGGGAGAGGAGCAGGAAGCTGCCACCCTCACCTTTGCTCCAAGGAACGGCTTGCTCACAGACACCGTACGTCCCCACCTTTCCAGAGGCCCCAGTGAACAGGGCCACCCTTTAGGCTAGCCTCCCCGACGGGAGGGTGGGATGGGGCGGGGCCCGAGCCAGGGAAGGCGACTGAGGTCAGGACAGAGCCAGTAGGTGTGAGAGCAGGTCCCACAAAGGGCCGCCAGGCCCCGGAGCCCGGTGTCTGCCCGACTGCCCCCTCACTACCTAGCGCACTGCTCAGCCCCCCTCAAGACTCAGCACCCTCAGAGGATGGCTTGATCTGTTCTGGAGACAGGGGAATAATTTTTAGGCTGCAAGCTAGACCCTGTCTCCAAGACCAGGTCTGTCCCCTGGACCTGACGACGGTCTGGAGGGCTCCCCGGTGGCAGCGGCCCCTCCCTCTCACCGCGCCATGCTGAGCCAGGACCAGAGAAGGCTCGCTGCCCAGCTGCTTCCGAAGCATTTATTTGCAGGCCTGCTCAGTGAGCAGTGGTGGAGCGAGGCCCCCGGGTGGGCTCCTCCAGCCCCTCCCCGGGAGGCACGTCCCTGGGCCTCTCCAGCCCCGTCGCCATCTCGCTGGGGCCGGGCAGGTGGGCCACGCTGGGCTGGGAGAGGCGGCCCTCGGAGGAGACCGGCCTGTCTGTCCGCTGACGAGAAGGAGCTGCGAGACAGGAGGGGTGAGATGACTCTGCCTCGCTCCCCAGGCCCACCAGCGGCCCACCCCGGCCTGCCCAAAGCCCCGGGAAGTCGGAGCAGCCCTGCTGGCCAGGCGGAGCAGGGGACTCAGTGCTGGCGGGGGGCCCCGCCCCGCAGCTGGGGTGCGTAGTGCAAGTCCTCAGGGGAGCACCTGCAAAGCTGCTTCACCATCCGGTGAAAAATACACAAACCCTATGTCAGGGCCAGGAGCGGCCCCTTTGGTAACCTTTCCTCGATGACACAAGGACCATTTAGGGGACGTTCACAGGATAAGTGTGGGGACCTCTCCTAAGACCCCCTCTCCTGCTCCCATGGCCTTTAAGCGCCCTGCGAGTAGACAGCAGGTGCCAGGGAGAAGGGAGCTAAGTGCCTCCAGAACAGTTCTGCGGCCTCACGGCTCGGCTCTGAGTCCCCGCACCGCGGCTCCCTAACCGTGTGACCCTGGGCAGCGCGTCCCCAGCTCTGTGCCTCAGTGTTCTCAGCTGTGAGTGAAGCTGGCAGTGGTCCCTACATCCTAATGGGGGTTCAGGGAACTAAAGCTGGTTCCCACAGCAGTGGTGGCTGGTGAAGGAGCCCTCAGTGACAGCTAGGTGCCACGGCCACCACCATGGCCGCCTCCTGTCCCATTTCTTCCAGGCACTCACTGAGTGCTGGAACCGGAAGGGATGGCAAAGAGCGCCAGGGCTGGGGGTGGCCATTGACCCCCTAGAAGCTCCTGCAGAGGGCCGTGGGTACCAGCTCCTTACAGGAAGGTCGGCAGTTTCATCAGACTCTCATGGGGGCCCCGACTCTAAGCAGCACTGACCCGGCCCCCCCTTTACTGACAATGAGGACACTGAGGCTCGCAGAGGGGAACACTTGCTTAGAGTTACTCGAAGTGACCTGGTCGCCTGCCCCTGGCCAGTGTTCCTTTCCGGCCCCCACGCGTGGCCGAACTCTGGAGGCCCTTAGCTCTCTAACTTTCAGGCAGGATTTAGCCCCTCGGGGGAGAGCAGAGGCTCTGGGGACCTTCCGGACTAGGAGTCAGATAGAGGGGTTCTTGGGGCCCAGAGGCCACTGCCCAGAGCCTGTGAGCACTCGCTCTGGGCCAGTCAGCAGGGGAAGGACCCGGGCCCGAGGCGGTCTCGGGCTGTGGCTCTGCCTGTAGCTGCCCCTAGTTCTGTGGAATGGGGACGGTGACAATCCCTGCCCCACAGACCTGGAATATGTCCAGCACTCAGTGGCCACAAGTGTCCTCTCCTTCTGCCTCCCGTCCCATCCCCCAGCGCCCAGGCCCTTCTTCTCTGCAGAGGCATATACCCGTCATGGGCAGGAAAGGGGCGAGGAGGAGAGGGGCCAGTGCCGAGGCCACCCAGGAGGACACCCCCGCCCCCAGAGGGAAGCTACCTGAGGTGTTGCCAGCCAGCATCTGCGCGCTCTGCGGCCGGGAGGGCAGCTGGCTGCTGTCGCTGAGTGATGGCTGCCGGTGCGCGTGGGACCGGGAAGGCTTGGCCTTGTGCTTGCTGATCCCCGAGTCTGACGGGCACAGGGGGGAGCAGGGTCGACTCTGAGAAACCATGGGAGGGCTCCGTGGGGACCCATGGGGATGGGGAGGGGGCTGTGGGTCACGGCCAGCCTCAGCTGGCCTTCTCAGTCTGAATTCATTGACATGCCCTTTATAAGCACCTCATCCATTCATACGTCCGTCTTGTCTGTCCACGCCCCCGCACACACTCAGGCGTCCTCTGAGGACCCCCACAGCAGCCCTGCGCCACGTGTTGGGTGGGTTCTGACCCTGGGTTTACAGCTCAGAGTGAAAAGGTGCACGCACAGCTAGAGGGCCCGGTGGGACGTGAGAAACGGCACGCTGAAGGGGTGGCGACCTGGAGTGGGCATTCGGGGGACCGGGACGTTCACCGCGTGCTCAGGGCCTCAGGAGGGGGAGGACTTGGGGGTGGTGAGCTGGGGACAGAGGCTGAGGCAGGAAAGCCGGGGACGGCAGCATGAGGATGAAAGCTGGAGGGAGAGGTGGGGCCACGGCTGGACCGTGTCGCCTCCTGTACACAGTGACCTGGGGCTTCCGGAAGCCTGAATGTTTGGGGTCAGGGAGGTAGAGAAGAAGGCAGCTGGGGTCCAGGGGCCCCCAAGAAGTGTCTGGCCTTCCAGGAGTGGGACAAGTCCTCTGGGACCCGAGCGAGGAGTCTGCGGGGTGGCTGGGCCACCTGGATACTCACTGTCTCTGTTTGGGATGCCTGGCAGCCTTGTATCCATCCGTCCCTTGTAAATATGTCCGTCCAGGCCCAAGATATCCACCTCATCGTGCTGTGGAGGCGGGAGGTAGTCTGTGAGCATGTGGCACCACAGCTGGACCCTGCTCGGCCCCCTCCCAGGGGTTCTGGGTGGAGGGAGGTGGAGGGGCTGCCCGTTCTGAGGCCTGTGGTGGGGGCGGTGGCCAGGCGGGTGGTGGCCAGGTGGGCATCCCTCAAGGCTGAGAGCCCAAGGCTTTCTTTCACTGGGTCCGATGAAGACAGTGCCCAGGGCAGAGGATCGGATGAGGGGCCCTCGGGTGGCTTGTCCTGAGTGACTGGAGAACCTGGGGTCACGTCAGGGCCCTCCCGCCCGTGGCCCGCAGGCAGCGCCCGACCTTCATGGCGATCTGGATCTCCTCGTTGGGGTACAGGCCCTGCGGCAGGTGCTGCAGGCGGTTGCGGCGGTAGGGGTAGGTGAGGGTGTGGCTGCCCCCGCAGCGCCGGGGCACGGTCGAGTATGTGTAGTCGGCCATATCTGGCACCCTGTGACGAAGACAACGAGCGCTGGGACAGGTGTGACCTGAGACATACCTACGGTGGGGCTGGCCGGAGGGTGTGGGGGTGGCTGTGGCTGTCTTCAGGGGTCTCTGGGAGCCCGGGTGGGAGCAAAGCGAGCTCCTGGCCTGCTGTCCTGGACACCGCACACTCACGCTCTCTCTCTCTCACACACATACTCACACACAGACACACTCACCCCCATCAGGGCTATCCCCGCAGCAAGGGTGTGGGAGCAGAACCGAATCCGGCCAGGGGCCCCGTGTGTGCGCCCCGCCGCCTGCCCTACTGTTTACCGTTTGTAGCAGGGGGAGCTGAGGCACTGGGCCTGCAGCAGCTCGCGGATCATCTGGCTGCTGGCCTTGACCGAGCCCCCGAAGTGGATCTGCACCTTCTCGATGTCCATCAGCATCTTGGAGTGCATGGTGCGCAGGCGGCCCACGCTCCGCTCCATCTGCGCCAGGTCGCCCCGCGGGCCGGCAGCGCCCCCCAGCTTTAGGCTGTGGACACGGGCACATGGGGGTGAAGGGGCTGCACTGCCCTGAGCCCACACTCGGGCAGAGCCCTGAGCGCCCCTCTGGCCACCAGTTTCCGCAGGGCCCTATGTGGGCGGCAGCCCTCTCCACAGTCCCCGAGGGACCACGGCCGGACTTGCCAGGGGAGGGTCCCTGAGGTGAGACAGTGCAGGGAAGCCCCCCAGAGGGAAGCCCCCCAGAGGGAAGCCCTGCTTCTCCAGCTGACCCAGGGTGGTGGCGCTGGCCTCTCCCTGTCCCCACGCGCCTAGCCCCGCATGCCTGGAACCCCCAGGGTTCCAAGGTGCAGCTTGAAAACCACCCTTTCCGTTGGACCCCCATCCTGAGGAGGTGGGAAGGCTGCAGGGAGGCGGGCAGGGCCCGAGGGAGCATGAAACAGCCCACACTCATCCCCCACATTCGCCAAGCTATGCCCGGGGCTGCTGGGACAGCCGAAGGACATGGGGGTGTGTGGAAGGGGCCGGAAGGCAGGGGATTCCGAGTCCTCCCTCTTCCTCCTCCCTGGCTCAGCCCTAGAAGAGCTGGGTGATGGGTCAGACATCGCCTGCTGGTCCCCCTGTCCCCTGCTGTGAGGAGGGCCACCCCCAGCCCTGGGCAGGAGCCCGCGGCACATACTTGCGGCTCTGCTGTCGGACCTGCTCCAGCTCGAAGATGGTGTAGGGGCGGGTGGAGCGGTGCCCGGGCAGGCACGGGCCCACAGGGGTCACGGGCAGGACTCTAGGCAGGGACAGAGGCAAGGTGAGGGTTGACGTGTGAGAAAGCCCGCCCTACAAACCTACCACCTGCTCCCCGCGTGCTGCCCATCTGAGGGGTCTCCCCGCCCCGCGGCTGGGTGAAGGTCCGGGGCAGCAGCAGTGGACCGTGATGGAGGGGAGGAGAGGACACGAGCCAGAGGCAGGTAGGGAGCGGAGGGGATACCGTCCCACATGCCCACCCCCATCCAGCCACCAGCTGGGGTCACTCACTGTCCAGTCACAGGTGTCTCTAAGGGACGGTCACATGACAGGCAGTGGAAATGTGCCAAGAGCTGCCTGTAAGAAATGAGACCCATGGCGGTGAGCGCCCTGTCCAGGGGTGCAGAGTGGGAGAGATGAGGAACCCACCTCCAGGCTGGCTGGAAGCCCAGCTCACTCACCAGAGGGCAGGCCCCAGGCCCTCCGCAGGCTACTCCTGGCCCTGCCCCCCTCAACTTACCAGCTCCCAGACACGCCCCTCATCGCTCTCACACACAGCGCCTCTCCTAACCCCGACCCTGAGGGGTGCCCCACCTAATCCTCAAGGGCCCTCTGGTGGCCCATAATGAACATCCTGGGATTCGAGCTGCCACAGGTCAGGTCCCCCAGGAGGGGTGTCAGCTCCGGGGACTGTGGACCCCTCCTTGCCCCAGGGGCCTGTGGTAGCAGACCCACACCCAGAGAGCCTCGGGCTCCCTCCCCTCCCTCTCCTACTGTAGTATAGAGAGGCTTGAGCTAGAAGGGCTTTTAAGCCCTAACATTCTGTCACTTCTGTTGTGGCACAGTCCCTGGCGGGGTCAGCCATCCCCCAGAGTGTGCTGTGTGCTGGCAGGAGCTGTTCGTCCAGGGACCCCATCCGCCCCACCCCCACTGGAGAGTGAGCCGGCCGCCGCTGCAGTCCTCCTGGCCTCACCTCCGCATGGCGGCTGCCTCGTCTGCCTGGTAGAGCGGCGGGCGCTCTTTGAGCTGCTGTCGCAAGGACTTCCACCGGTCCTCCAGCACGTGCTTCACGGGGTCCAGCTCCAGGCGGTCCAGCTGCGGGTGGGCGGGTGGGGGAACCTCGTGAGCTCCAAGGGTGTAGGCCAGGGGTCTGCAGTGCTGGGAGAGGGGGGTGCTGTCCTAATCTGGGGAAGCCCGGAGCCTCTTTTGTGCCCCTCACCTTGCTGTCCATCTCCGTCAGGAGCCTGTCCAGAATTTTCTGCCAGTCCTGCTCCTGCCCACTCATCTTGGCCAACAGCTCCTGCATCATGTGGTTCAGCTGCTCCGTGGTGGCGTCAAACTGGACGCGGCTCACTTTGGCCGCCAGGGCGCTCTTGTCGGCTTTCTGTCAGCAGAGAGGACGGAGCGGGCCATGGTGGGGCCCCATCCTCCGAGGTATCCACCCTGGCGCTGAGCCCACGCCCACACCCGCGCCTTTCACGGGGCGACCAGCAAGAACATCGGGGACACCGGGTGGCTCCCTTGGGCCTGGACCTCACCACGTCGATCTCCATCTCCAGGTGCTCCCTGTTGGCCTTCTCCTTCTCAAGCTTCTGAAGACCCTGGTACAAGACCTGAGCAGCGGAGAGAGCAGAGAATAAGGAGCAAGGCGCTGAACCACGCCCACTCCATCCCAGGCCCCGCCCCACCGGCCCCTCACATCGATGTCCTTCTGCTTCTGCCGGTGGTCCTCGATGAGGTTGCTGGTGGTGATGTTGAGCTTCTCGCAGTCGCCCTGCACCTGCAGGATGGCGCTCTGGACGTGGCCCAGCAGCTCCTCGTCCTGCGGCAGGAGGGACACAGGCAGACTCCCTGAGGCCACAGAGAAGCCCCGCCCACCGGGCGTGTTCCCCACCCTTAGACGGCAGACCCGGTCTGGTCCCCGGGGGTCTGGTCCCTTGGGGTTGCCTCCGAAACCCCCACCCGCAGTGGGGAAGCTCTCTGCTCTTCCTGTGTGTCCACCCTAGGTGACACGCTTCAGTGTCCTGCCTCCACGTGGACCAGCCTGGAGCCACCTAGTTGGCCCGTGGGGGTGATTAGTAGCGGTAATCCATCCTCAGGAGTGGGGAGCCACCCTAGGCCCCACTCAGGTCAATTTGTGGGCTCCAGTCTCCCCACCGGCCCTGGGATGAATGTGAATTCGGGGCCTCGTGGCTGTCCCCATCCCACCCGCAGCCCTGCCCCTGGAGGGGCACGCGGAAGGGGTCTGGACACTGGCGCGAGAGAGTCAACAATTCCTAAAGCTATGCCAGTGTCCCCAAAGCATGTGAATGGCACTGCCCTACTCCTCAGCCAGCTGTGTCGTCCCAGCCCCTGGGTCCCTCTGTGGGCATCCCTTGCTGTGACCCTATGGAAGGACAAGGGACTTTTGTTGGGTCACTAAGAGGCTCCACCCATGGACAACTGGCCCTCGGGGACTGCATCAGCCACTCCACCCTCTGCGGTCTGTGGCCGTCCCGAAGGGGCCATGTACGGTCGCAGCAGGAGCAGCCGCAGGGGTCACCTGGCTCTGTAGCTTGGACTTCTTGGAGGGCCGGGAGGCAGCCAGGTTGTTGACCATGTCCTGGAGTTGCTCGTAGCGCTGCACCAGTGTGCTGACCTGGTGGCTCACGTCCAGGCTGCAGGCTGGGCACGTGGCCTGAGGGTCAATCTGGCCAGGTGCCAAAGTTATCGGCGTCTTCTCGGGGGCCATGCTCATGGACAGCAGTGTGGATGATGACGCCAGCATGCTCTCGATGATCGTCCTGAGCTTGTCTAACTGGGTGCGGGCGAGAAGGCCAGGGCAGGGCAGTGAGCGGCGTTCGGCCACATTCCGTCCACGCTGTCACCGTCACCCTCGCATGTGCTTTCTGCCCCTCGCCAGCCGTGATCCGGGCAGTCACCACACCCTCATCCTAACGGGGGCTCCCGGGGAGTGCGGCATTCACGCTGGACAAAGCCCCTTGCAGGAGCAAGGGTTTTGGACCTTTGTCCAGCCGGCCCATTGGTGCAGCGTGGGGTCAGGCCCTCTAGTTAAATCCTGGAGTGGTGACAGCTGCCAGTCAGCGCATGGTCTCTCAGAGGTCCCTGATGACACACAGGCACCACTGAGCGCCCTGGGGACGTGAAGAGGCGGGCTCACACATGCTCTGTCCCCATCTAGCACCACTCCGGGGGGTAGCTCAGGGTCTGAGTGAGAACAAACGCCCCGCTCTCATCTGTTTCCCGTGGTCTCACTTTGTCCCTACAAATGATTGGTCTCAGACAGGCTGCCGATTCAAGGGCTATCCATCCCTAGACTGGCCAAAGACCTGTGCCGTGATGCCTGACTCATTGAGGGGCTAGGCGAACCCAGTCCCCCCAGCTCAGAAGTATGTGACATTGCAGGGCCTGGGGTAGCCATTTTGGACCATGAGTGGGAAGGTCAGAAAGCTGAATGGGAGTAGAATAGAGAGATGTGAGGGTGTTTGAGAGAGGTGGATAAGGAAAGAGACAGAGGCACAGATACACCCAAAACGGACACCGCAAGGCAGACAGGGAGTGGCCTGGACCAGGCTGTCCCCTTGGCCTGGAAGTTCCACTTTTTCCATTTTCCAGCTCTTTATCCACGGACATACTTTCAGTCAAGCTCCCCTTTTCCTGAGCTCACTGTGACTCTGTTACCTGTAACCAGATGAGCCTAAACTCTTCTGAAGGGTCCAAAAGAGCCTGTCAAAAGACCCTGGATCGAGAGGGTGGACTAATTCTCTCTAGAAGACAGGAAGACACTCCCTGAACCACAGGCGTTTCCGTGGAGTCAGGAGGAGTAAGTAGCAGTGCGCTAGGAAAAGGCAGGGGCCCGGGCAGCTTGGACTGGAGAGTTGGGGGCAGAGAAGGCAATTTCTTGAAGATGCTGACCCAGGAGGCCACACTGCCCAGCGGAGAGGGGACCGTCTCCCAAGTGTGGCTCCAAGGGAGCCCTAGAGGTCGCCAAGCTCTGATGTGAGCTTTGGAATGACAGATGACTCTCATACACAACTATCAGCTCTGGGTCATAAGATGGTCACACCACTGTCCCAGCAGACTTGGGAGAGCCCAGAATGGGGCCTCTGGCACCAAGGGGCTCCCAGCATAAGCCCCCTTGGCTAAGACGCTTTTCTCCTGTCTGAGCCTCGTATGAGCACCCAGAGGCCTGCTCCCGGCCCAGACACTTCTCACTGGGGACATCCTGGGGTGACCAGAGATGGCATCACCCAGAATTTAAAGGCAGACACTTTCAAAAGAGTAAAAAGACAACCCACAGAATGGGAGAAAAGATTTGGGAATTCTATACCAAATAAGAACCTGGTATGCAGAACACACACAAGGAACTTTCACAGCTCAACCAGAAAAACACAGATGACTCAATTTTTAAATAGGCAAAAGACCAGAATTGACATCTTTCCAAAGAAGTTATACAAGTGGCCAATTATCACATGAGAAGATGTTCATTAGTCATTAGGGAAATGCAAACCAAAACCACAGTGAGACACCACTTCACCCCCATTAGAAAAGCTAGCGTTGTTTTTTCAATAAAAGAAAAAGTAACAAGTGCTGGTGAGGATGTGGAGAAATCGTCCCTCGTGGGTCGCCAGTGGGGGCGTAAAACGGTGCAGCCACTTGGAGAGCAAGCGGGTTGGCAGCCGCTCAAATCCTTGACCGTTGAGTTTCTGTATGACCCAGCAATTCCGCTCGTAGGCGTACAACCGAGAGAAATGACGACACATGTCCACACAAACGCTGCTACGGGAATGCTCGCGGCACCGTTATTCGTAACGGCCGAGAGGGAGACAGGACCCAGATGCCCTGCGGCTGGGCTTTTGGAAAACGCAACGTTTGCCAGCCATGATGATAAATGACATCCGAGCTACAACATGAGTGTCCCCTGAAAACATGTGAGAACATGTGAGAGAGACACGGAAGGACACACGTGGTCCGCCTCCATTTACGTGAACTGTCTAGCGTGGGCGAATTCAGAGAGACAGAGCGGACTGGCAGCCGCCCGGGGCCGGGGGGCGGCAGGGATGGGGAGTGGATGCTAACGGGTGCAGGGTTTCTTTCTGGGGACATGAAGTGTTTTGGCATTCGATCGTGGTGCTGGCTGCACAGCTTGGTAAACGCACTGAAGTGTTCACTTTAAAAGCATGAGTTTTAGAACACGCAAATTATGTAATTTTTAAAAACGGGGGAAGAAAGACTTAATGGTGGGTGGACATGGACCTGTGCCCTCCGTTTTGGGTCAGGAGAGGCTGAGCCCTACATACAGTCACGTCCTAACACACACACATGGAGGGGGCCTAAGGAGGGACTGAGGAGGGGTGGCAGAGCTGCCCCCACAGTGCCCACAACTGACTGAGAACGGCCCAGGTCCCTGCTCGGCAAAGCGTGGAAGCCTCACCTGGTCCTGCAGGTAAATGGAGGCTTCGGACACCGAGTGCTCCATGCTGATCTTGCCTCGCTCTTGGCTGTCCCTCAGCTCAGCCAGCTCCTTCTCTATGTCAGCCACAGTGACCCTGCGAGCACGAGACACGGCCTGGGCCCCCAGTGCTGCGCTCCAGCCGCTGGGGACCAGAGGAGGAGGCTTCCCCCAACCCCAGCTGGCTCTATCCAAGGAGCCTAAGGCCCTACTTGTCCCAGAGGTGGGCGCTCTGCGTGTATCCACCAGGCAGGATCTGCTGCCGCAGAGAAGGGGCTCTGAGGGACTCCCAGAGGGGACAGAGTCTAAGGAGCTTTTCCCCTTTGGCTCGTCCAAGCCCTGATGTTGAGCTGTTTTGAGAACTTGAGCAACATCCACCAGGAACTTGAACTAGCTATGGGCCACCAGGTCCGGGTACGGGGGAACCGAAGGCTACCATCACCTCCCTGACTGAGGACATGTGACACCAGGGCGGGGGCATTTACCTGAGGATGCCCAGCTGCAGGCCCAGCTGGCTGGCTTTCGTATCCTTCCCCATCTCCAGATGTTTCTCGCTGTCCAGGATCTTCTGCATCTTGTTCAGCAGCAAACCCAATGAAAGAAGAGGGTCAGGCAGGCTGGAATTCTCCGTTTCTGAAGGTGCCTCTGCAGCCTGAGGAGCCCCTCCCCCTTCCCTAATCTCGATCCAACCCTCTGACAAAAGCTGAGGTCCCTTCCCGAAATCTATTTATCCACCACATGAACGCAGACAGCTGGCATTATGAGGACAACAGAAGAGCCAGCAGCCCCTGGCCATGACCACTGGCCCCAGACAGTCCTACACGCAGCTCCAAGGCTGCTCTAGTGACAGTGGCTTTCATTGGAAACAGCCACGTCATGAATGAAAGGAACGCAGGCCACCTTGTTGACTCAGCTGAATTTTAACAGCTTTGGGCTGTCAGGTTTTCAACCGGAAAAGGAACAGAAGGTCCAATTCCCACCTGATGAGATTTTAAAGACCCGGTGAGATATTGTAAGGGAAAGGACAAACGGGATGATCGGTGCTCAGAGGCAGAGCAGACAGACCCACCCTTACTTTTGCTTTTTCCTGCTGAATTTCTTTGGTCAAGGTCTTTAAGGTCTTCAGCTGTTCCTGCAGGTCTGGCGGTATGGTCTTCTGGACTATGGCAAATGAAGCCATGGAGTCAGAAGGGTTAGGCCCTAATCCCCATTGCCAGCCCCCATCATGAAGCTACCCCAGAGACCAAGAGGACAGGCGGGGGATGGGAAGAGGAGTACCGTCAGTGCCGACAAAATCCACCTAATGCTTAACGTCCTAAAGAGTTTTGGGACCACTGGCCCATAACTTCCACCTCATTCTCTCTTCCCTCCCCACTGGCCCGTGCATTTTCCCAGCTGCTATCCAGAGAGTCTGACTCAGGCGTGAGAACCTGCCTCATCCCTCTCCTGAGGCTCCTTCACTCCTATGGGTTTAATTCCATCTTTTGGACCCTGGAGGCTCTAGGAGAACCCAGAATGGCTAAGAACGGGCATGCTGTTTTCAGGGACTCAGGAAGAAGACCAACTGCCAGGAGCCGAGACCACGGGGTGAAGAGGATGAAACCAACTCAGAACGGAGACAGCGGGCTCTCCTCCACGCCACGCGGTACTCACTCATCAGTGTGAACAGATACTGGATCTTCTCCAACTCGGACTGGCCGGCCTTCTCGTCCAGTTCCTTTAGCCTCTCTTTTAGCTCTATGTACAGGCTGACGAGCTCTCCCATCAGCCGGAACGTCTCCACCGCTATGGGGAAGCTTGGGGCCACTCTGTCCAGGGAATCTTTCCTCTCCCTCTGGAAATCACTCTTTTCTGAGTCTCGGTCCACATCCTCTGCGCTTCTGGCAAAGGTGGCATCTCGGCTTGCAGAAGTTCGAATAGAAATCTTTGGACCTAAACCTCCCTGGACATGTTGATCTACATCTTGGTACCCTGGGCCATGGGGGCCAAGATACGTGAAGCCACGGGAGTCTGGGACAGAGTGTGCATGGTCACGATGGCCTACACTCGGGTGCACATGGTCACGCTGCCGTGGGCCAGGTGATACCAAATGCTCTTGATCTGGGCCTGCAGGTTCCACACCTGTGCTTAATGGTGTTGGGCCATGCCGATCTGTGCCAGGAGGCATCAAACCTTGTCGATAGGTTTCTGTTGGTACCAAGTTCTCTTGATCTATACCTGGTGATGTCAAACCTTGCGTGGCTAGGAGTGGTGACACCTGGCCACGTTGATCTCTGCCAGGAGGTACCAAACCTTGTTGATATGGGTGTGGTGATAGGAAACTTGCAGAATCCTGGCGGAATGTTGGAAAGCCATGAAGTTCTGTGCCTGGTGCCAAGCCTCGATGAGCTGCACCAGGATGCCTCAAGCCACGCCCATCGGTACCAAGCTTCATGAAATCAGGTGTATATGCACCAGGTCGGACCAAACCACGTGGATAGGCTCCAGGCTGCACCAAACCACGTGGGTAGGCTCTAGGCTGCACCAAACCAGGCGGGTATGCACCAGGCTGCACCAAACCAGGCGGGTATGCACCAGGCTGCACCAAACCAGGTGGATATGCACCAGGCTGCGCCAAACCAGGTGGATATGCACCAGGCTGTGCCAAACCAGGTGGATATGCACCAGGCTGTACCAAACCACGCGGGTATGCACCAGGCTGTACCAGACTATGAGGATACATACCAGGTTGAACAAAGCCACGTAGATCTGTACCAGGCTGTAAAAAACTACGCTGATCTATTCCAGGTTGCACCAAACCAGGCTGAACTGCACCAGGTGGCACCAAACCAGGCTGAACTGCACCAGGTGGCACCAAACCAGGCTGAACTGCACCAGGTGGCACCAAACCAGGCTGCTCCACTTCAGGCTGCACCAAATCAGGTTGGCCTGCACCAGGTTGCACCAAACCACGCTGATCCACGCCAGCCGGCACTAAACCAGGCTGAACTGCATCAGGTTGCACCAAATCACGCTGATCCACTCCAGGCTGCACCAAACCAGGCTGAACTGCACCAGGTGGCACCAAACGACGCTGATCCACTCCAGGCTGCACCAAACCAGGCTGAACTGCACCAGGTGGCACCAAACCACGCTGATCCACTCCAGGCTGCACTAAACCAGGCTGGCCTGCACCAGGTTGCGCCAAGCCACGCATATCCACTCCTGGCTGCACCATACCAGGTTGAACTGCAGCAGGTTGCACCAAACCACGCTGAACCATTCCAGGCGGTACTAAACCAGGTTGGCCTGTACCAGGTTGGACTAAACCAGGCTGACCTGTGCCAGGTTGCACTAAACCACGCTGATCCACTCCAGGCTGCACTAAACTAGGCTGAACTGCACCAGGTGGCACCAAACCACGCTGAGTCATTCCGGGCTGTACCAAACCACGCTGGCCAGCACCAGGTTGGACCAAACCACGCTGAGCCACTCCAGGCTGCACCAAACCAGGCTGAACTGCACCAGGTTGCACCACACCACGCTGAGTCATTCCGGGCTGTACCAAACCAGGCTGGCCTGCACCAGGTTGGACCAAACCACGCTGATCCACTCCAGGCTGCACCAAACCAGGCTGAACTGCACGAGGTGGCACGAAACCTCTCATTTCCACTCCTGGATGCACCAAACCAGGCTGAACTGCACCAGGTTGCACCACACCACGCTGAGTCATTCCAGGCTGTACCAAACCAGGCTGGCCTGCACCAGGTTGGACCAAACCGTGCTGATCCACTCCAGGCTGCACCAAACCAGGCTGAACTGCACCAGGTTGTACCATACCAAGCTGATCCACTCCTGGCTGCACCAAACCAGGCTGAACTGCACCAGGTGGCACCAAACCATGCTGATCCACTCCAGGCTGCACCAAACCAGGCTGCACCA
>PVKZ01006522.1:0-33941 GCA_004027375.1 Macroglossus sobrinus | reverse complement strand
ACCTCCTACACTTGCAAGAGCAACTGGCATAAGGGCTGGAACTGGACCTCAGGTGAGGGCTGGTGGGTGGGGAAATGAAGGTGGAGTTTAGACAAGTTGGGTTTGAGAATTTGGGATTGGGTGAGGATTTCTGGGGTAGCCAGGGGCTGAATGTGTGTGTCCATGCTCTCTCCTTCTACAGGATCTAACAAGTGTCCAGGTGAGGCTGTCTGCCACACCTATTTTTTTTTCTTTGTTTTAGACAAGGCAACCCTTGATTGACCTCATAGATTGCAAGGACTTTGTCAGTTTACTATCCCTTATTTTATTTATTTTATTTTTTATGCCTACAGCACCTCATCTTCCTAGGTGGTCTCCCATCCAAGTACTAAACAGGAACGACCCTACTTAGCTTCCAAGATCAGATGGGATCGGGCTTGTTCAGAGTGGCATGGCCTAGGCATGCCACATTTTTGAGTCTTACCTCCTCAAGCCTGCAGCCCTGTGTGAGGGCCTCTGGAGTCACTCCTATAAGGTCAGCCAATACAGCTGAGGGAGCAGCCACTGCATCCAGTTGTGGTTTGACCCAGCTCCGAGTAACCCCAGTGAGAAGATGATCAGGTTTTATGCCTTGGCGATAATAGCCAGGGCCATGCTCCACGGGGCTAGGCCTCTCCTGCTCAGCTTGGCCCTGAGGCTGCAACTCTGGCTCCTTGGCTGAGCTGCTCCCACTGCAGACAACTGGAGATGTCAACTTCAGACATCTGGGCAACTTCAGCTCAGCCCAACTCAACTCTCTCAGATGAGGGGGGCCTCACAATGCCGTGGTCATTAGTTCCTGATTCAAGATGGGTCCTGTGGGGTTCCTTTAATAGCCTATTAAAATTGATAGACCCACATGTGTCTTGTGTCTTGTAAATAATTTTGAGGTGAATGGGATGGGAGACATGCCTCATTAATTCATCATTCCTGTTGAGAGTTCCAAAGAGGGACTGCGACTAGTTGAAGTTCACCAGCAAGTAGGGGGCGGAAGTTGGTCCCACACCACAAAGGGACAACGGGATTGGTAGAGGGAAGGTGGGCAGAAATTGGCAGATGGATTTTCCTGGTGGGAAAAACAGTTTCTTTCCTCTTCCTTCCTTTACTTAGGTGTGGCCTGGGGGGCGTGGAGGCGGTGGGGTGGGGAGGAGGGTATTGGTGGAGGAATCTCAATGATGAATACCTACATTGTTTCCTTTTTTTTTTAAATGACAAATAAGGCTGCAATGAATAATCTTGTACAGAGTAGAATGTTATACTTGAATTCCAGAAGAGGGATTGCTGGGGCAAGGAGTATATAGATATCTAATTTTGATAGTTACAACTTTACAGAGGTTGTATCAATGTGGCACCCACCAGCAGTATATGAGTGCCTGTTTTTCCACAGCCTTGTTAACATGATATGGAGTCAAACTTTTGCTTTTCTGCTGAGCTGATAGGTGGAAAAATGGGCATCTCAGTGTAGTTTTCATTTGTCATGTGCCTTATCAACAGAACATGCTTTCTGAGATCTTTTCATATTGATCTATTGAGATCTAGTTCATTCTTTTTAGTTGCTAGGGAATAGTTCATTCTATATATATGTCACCTTTCAGTCATCCTACTGATGGATATTTGAGGGAAGGAGGTTCTTTTATGACCTTGACATTTTTTAAAATCATGGGCCAGTTATTTTATAGAATATCTCTCCTTTTGAATTTATCTATTTCCTCATAACTATATTGAAGCTGTATATTTTTGACACAAATATCCCAAAAGCAATACTATGTCCTTCTTGGTGCATTATAACAGGAGGCACAGTGTGTTGGGTTTGACCATTCCTGATGATGTTAACTGATCTTTTGGTTGAGATTGGGTCTGCTAGGTTTCTCCACTACTTCTGCCCCTTTGTAAATAATAAGTATGTTGTAGGGAGATACTTTGAGAATTGTAGCTATGCTATTCATCAGCAAACTTTCACCCATGAGTTTTACTAGCTGATGGACATATTTTAAAAAGTAAAAACAGACACCGAAAATGTCTTGTTATATGACAGCTTCTCACCCCTTAATATTTTTCTATGGTATCTTTTGGAAAAACCAAACTTCTTCAATGGCATAGAAGGCTCTGCCCATCTGCCTACTTAGATTACATAGCAAATCATTTCCCTTTCACAGACCCATAGACAAACTCTATTCACACTTTTCACTTTGGGGCCTTTACTCCAGCAATTTCTCAGTGTTCTTTCATCCTCTGCAGGCTGATTCCTTGTAGCCCCTTAGATTTTAAACTACAATTTCCCCTCAAAATGACTTCTGACCACTGAACCAAACAAAAGCAGTCATCCAGGCGCTTAGTTATCACATCACTTTAGTTCCCTTGTACAGATATTTACGTACTATGTTTACTGTCTGGCTTTTTTCTAACAAAACATGCACATCTGAAAGCTGGAGCCATGTCTATATGATTTGTGTCAGATCCCCTGGGCCTGGGTCAGTGCCTGGCACAGAGGAGGTGCTCATGAGGTTAAGAAATCCATGTATTCATTCTGTCAATAAACAGGTTTTTTAAGAACCCAGTCTGCTAGTCTCCACCAACAGGGAGGAAACTGAGTACTTTGCACAGTCTGATGGGGGTAAATGGACCTGAGAACCAATAAGTATTAGAAAACAAGGAGCTGAGGCTTTGCTATAGGAAGCCCAGAGTGTAGAGTAGTTTGTGAAAACCAAGAGATCAGGGAAGGCTTCCAGAGAAGTAATGTTTGCTGAGCAAAAAATGGCAGGAGGAACAGCACTCCATGGAGAAGTTTCATTAAGTGCAAAAGCTTGGAGGTAATAGAAATGCAAGCAGAATTTCTAGAGGGTAAGATATAAATTAAGAGGGCAAGGGTAAGAAATGAGTCCAGAGAAGAAACACTGTATCTGTAATTCTTAGGCCGATGCCCTGAGAGCCCCTCACAGAGCTCTCCTTTCTTTGTTAAAGAAGACAGGCTTGAAATTCAACTCAGATCTGAATTCTAGCCCCTCCTTGCTGCCTGGGAACTGCTTTTTCTGCAGCTATGAAGAAGCGATTGCTTATGTGATGTGATGGCATTCAGGAAAAGCTCTGGCTTCTCCCACCTTCATTCCCTGTAGCCCAGAGCCCATACCCATGAGGGTCAAATACCTTCCTGGTTATCTTTGGTCACAGGGCAGACTTCAGATTGGGATCCACAAGGATGCCAATGACTAACCTTGCTGGTATTAAGCTTTTCTGGTCTAGGCAGATACTCTTGAGATGGACTCCAAGGTAGCTGCTTGACCCTGTCCCTCCCTGCTGACCAGATGTGACCTAGGCCCCAGATTCAGAACAGAGTGTGGATAAAATTGCTATTCATTGGTAACCTCACAGGTGATCGAAATATAAATTTCTAACTGGGCAGATTATAGTAGTTAGTCACACCTCAGACATATAACTTCTTTAATAAAACGTTTATCTTTGCCTTAAGGAAGCCCTGTCCATTGTTTTTATGCATCTAGGTCAGTACACCTTTGAAATAAACTGCAACCACCTTCAAGAGAGCACATAATCTTAACTGTCCTGTAATCCTATCCCCACCTTGCTTTCTCCCATCTTCATGTAATTTTCTTTCCCTTCCCTCCTTAATTTCAAATGCATAGCAGAAAGTGGGAAACTATCATTCTCCAAAGCAACTGAGATCTTGCTTCCCAGCAATTGTCATCAGTTTTGGCTCACATAAACTCATACAAATTCTCTACAGGTTTGGATGTTTCTTTTGTCAACAAGGGCATGAGGCTTAACAAGGGCAGGGACTTCCCTGCAGATCAGAACTCCACCTCCAAGTCACCTTTCATTAGCTGATCACTTCTGAAGCCCTCAGGACCCAGGGGCCTGGCCCAGGGGCCAAATCTCACTCCTGCAATGGAGGAGCTTAATGCCTAGTTAAATGATCAGCCCTCAGGTCGGAAGATGAGGGGCAGGGGCAAGTCTTATCTAAAGGAGTTCCCACCTTCAGTCTAGATACCTGGTTATTCTCCAATCAGGAGAAGGCTGGGTTTATAAAGCCAGGAGAGAAGCCTGAGGGTTCCAGTGGCCTTTACCTGCTGAGGTCTTCAGAGGGCTTAACCCTCCCAGGTTGTCACAGGATTCCGGTAAGGCTTACTCTGAGGGAGAGGGAAAGCAGAGCATGAACTGGAGGTTTCCTGGGAGTCAGTTTCTTTGTAGACCCTTTAGTGCCTTTCTTCTTGGCTGATTCTTTCTTCTCCAGCAATCCAGATGCCTTCCTGGTTCCCCACCCCACTCCTGCTCTAGGGAGCCAGACCTGTGGCCTTCCTCAAGGTACTGGGGTCCTGTCTTTCCTAAACTTTGCTGCCATCCATAGGCTGATGGCCTCCTATCTGCATCCAAGCTCTATCCTTTCCCTGGGCTTTTACCCCTGCAACAACCTTCCCCTGAGATGTGCACACAGGCACCTCAATAAAACCAAGCTTGGTATTTCTTCCTGCCCAAATCTGCCCCTCGTTTCTCTCTCCTTTCCCCACCAGTGGTATCACCACAGTATCAGAGGGTAAAAAGAAAAAAAGAAAAAAAGGCTTCTGTTCTTGGCTAGGACGGGAATAGTAGGAGCAGTCTAAATTAGACCAGACTTTTAGATACTGTAGAAAGGATATCTGCGCTGGTGGGTGAGTGAGAGATGGGAGGGAAACTAGGATCTTTAAACAACTGAAGTTCTGGTAATCTGAATGAACATCTGTGATTTTGCAGCTGGAAGTGAGCATGCCTGGGGCTGATGAGGTTGGAGGAGCTGGTGGCTCTATAAGTTGGGACATGGGAGCTCCTTGCTCTCTATAGCTGGCTGGGATCTTAAAAGCCTGCACTCCAGCTCTTGGCCCTGCAATTGCCTCTGTCCTGATTCCCTGGGTCTTGTTATCTGTATTACAGGACAAGGGTGTTGAAAATATACCAGATTATTTTAAAGGATTTCAGCAACTGATGCTGTAAGTTTTTATCAGACCTGAGCTTTTGGGAGAAAATAGAGTAAGTGGGACTTGGGGACTGGCCTTAGGACTGTACTATTAATCCACCCCCTCCCAAGGAAACCTGGCTGGTGATCACATGCAATAATTAACTGCTGAGTGGCCTTTGCCTGATCCCAGGTTCCACTCCTGGGCCACATTCCCACTGCCTGCCCAACTGCCCGTCTCCTAGGCCACTAAACCACAGGCGTCCCCTGGAATAAGGCAAGGGAAAACTATAGAACAGAGCCAGAAGCCTGGGTCAAACAGAGAACCACCTTCACTACCAGGTATGCCATTCTCCTCTCCTATCAGAAGGCACAAGCTGTACTGTACTCCCAGCATATGTTAAAGCTGGAGTCCCCAACCCCCAGGCCATGGACTGCTAGCAGACTGTGGCCTGTGAGGAACTGGCCTGCGCAGCAGAAGGTGAGCTGTGAGCATTAAGCTTCATCTGCATTTGCAGCCACTCCCCAGCTGCTAGCATCACTGCTTCAGCTCCACCTCAGATCATCAGGCATTAGATTTTCAAAGGGGCACCTGTCCCTGGTGCCAATAAGTTAAACGATTTTCTCCACTGGGAGGATCCACTTCGCCGAAAGTGTAGAGAATCCAGACGTGAAGAACAGAGCAGGGCCTGCCCAAAGTTAAACTACAAGCTTGTATCCATCCCCAAAACAGAACCCAGGGCTCTTGCTTTCCAGTATGGCACAGAGTTCTCAGCACTTCGAGTCTGGGGCCTTGGTGCGGGTGTGTATGTAGGTTGAGGGTGATGGTTGTTGTTGGTGGTGGGGTCATACCTAGTCTAAGACCTGAAGCTGAGCCTGGGAAGGTGGGGAGGGGCTTGTGGAATGATGTAGGTGGCATGAAGAAGAGACCTCCAGCTCTAGAAAGCAGCCATAGCAAGAAAGAATACTGACAGAAAAGGTGGGATCCAAGAGAACTCCTATCCCAGGACTCCTTCAGCACTCTGAGTCAGTTGCTCCCTTGGGAGCTTCACTCAGAGAGGGTACAGAGGACAAAAGCCAAAGGAGCTCTGGACATGAGGGTCCCAAGTCAGACCTGGGTGACCCCTGCTGTGTGACTTAGGGCACATCCCTCAACTTGTAGCCAACTGAGTCCTTAATCTGGTCCAGCTAGCTATTATTTGTTGGGATTTTTTCCCCCTATATTTAATCCTTAGATGAGAAAACTAAGCCTCAAGATAATTTGAGTTATTTTCCCCCAAGGTCAAGCAGAAGGTGAGTGTGAGGGCTGGGGTTGCAGACAGGCTGATCTGGAACCTTGCGCTCTGAACTGCTAGACTTTGTTCCCCCAAGGAGCCTAATCTGAAGAATCACCTGGTGGTCCCTGTGAGTACAGATTTGTCCTGTGCTCTTAGAGATCAGTGATTGATTGGGTCTACAGTGGGATGACTGGGTCCTGGAATGACACAATCAAGTGTGATAACTCAGGAATAAATAGAGTAGAATATTGGATTGTGAAATGGTGAAGGATGAGGAGGGGCAAAAAGGAGGAGAAGAGCTAGGTGGGAATTCAATTCGAGATTTCTCCAGCTTTGCTGGGCAGTCTCCCTGGAGGCCGTCCAGCTCAGGCTCTGTCCAGGAGGCCCAGGTGAGAGGTCTACAGGAGATGAGGCAAGTGGAGGCAAGGTAACTTTGTGAGCAGGGGGCACATAAGCTTTAGGAGCTATGGGAAATGAATGTTGAGTGTTTTAGAAGAGCTAGGCACTTAGTGACCAGCATATTGAGGGAACAGTCAGCTTTCAAAGCTCAGTGTATGAGGTCAGAGGGTTGAGATGTTATGAAGGCTGAGCTGAGGCCAACTTTGGCAGGAGGCTCAGGAGCCTTTCAAGGCCCCAGGGACTCTCTGGCCACATACGGATGCCCACTCACAAGCCTCTGTAACATCCCACAGGCCACATAGGCTCTGGGAGAGGCCAAATGGTAAAGCTGGAAAGGATTGGAATGGAGCCTTTTATTTTTTCTTTGAAACATAGGTCTACAGCTTATTTGGAGCTCCAAAACTAAGATAACACTGAAACGTTTACATGAAGTCTTGCAGTGTCAAAACCTGACCTGAAAATGAATGTGAGGTTATTATAGTTTTTATTTATTCCACTGGTGTAACTATTTTACCATAGAATGTGTGCTTGATTGTTGAGTGCATATAAATCATATCACCTACTTTTAAACTCTGAAACATTTGCCTCCAAGGACTTTGAACAAAGGATTACGAACCTGCATTTTGGCCAAAACCATCCCTTAGTAGCGTCACTTGATGCTCATCGCAATCTGGAGAAGTCAGTTAGTCCCCAGCCAAGGATTGTCCCAGGTGGCATTTGATGCTGCCTTCACTTAGGCTGGGAACTGGGAACTGGGAACCCTGGTGTGGGGGTGGGATATGAGTCCCCGCCTCAGGCTTCATCAAGGCTCTACCCACCTGGATCTGTTCCCATATCTTGAGGCCCCACCTTCACTTTCCTTGGTGTCACTGACCACAAGTCTTTCTTCAGGGACTGACATGGGCTGGCCCATAACAACACAGCTGCTGCTTCTTTTGGTGTGGGGGGTCACAGTATGGGCAGCCCAGCCCAGGACAGACCTGCTCAATGTCTGCATGGATGCCAAACACCACAAGGAAAAGCCAAGCCCCGAGGACAAGTTGCACATGCAGGTGTGCCTAGGGAGAGGAGGGATGGTCTGGGGTTGGGAGGAACTGACTCAGGAAGAGAAAAGTGGATGATAGAAGTGTTAAATGCCTTCCGAAGTGGAGGCAGGGAGGCTGCTTGAGGAGACAGACCTTCAGTCTGCACTTATATAGGTGACTATTTGTTTAACACATACTGTGTGCCAGCATGGCCAGTGCAATGCCAACAGCTTAGTCATTTGGCTGTTGGGTTTCTGTCTTACGCAGATCAGGAAAGGGGTTCAGAGATGAACCTGAGCAGTGACACTGGAGTGATCCCTTCTGGGGGTTGATTTTGATTTCAGAGTTTAGATTGAGAATGACCCTTCCAAAGATCTGAGAGGAGAAAATACATGCTGTGCATAGAGGCTTCTTTGCTGCCAAGAAAAGTGGATCTCACAGTCATGAGACTGGGTGCTAGGCACCTTGATCTAGCAAACGTTGTAGCTGGGGCTCTTGATCCTATTGGACCTGTCGTCTCCTTCCGATGACAATTATGTTGCTGCAACCCCTTTAATAACCTGAAGCTATCCAAACATTAAAAAAAAATGATGCAGTAACTGTAAAGGAAAAACAAAAGGAAAGTCACTTGTAATATGCATTCCAATATGTAAATGTTTATTTTGACCTCATTAGCAGTTAATTATCACAGTTCCCATCTGTGCTTGTTTTGAATCACTGAGCCTGCAGCTGCCAGTATAGACAGACAAGTGATCTTATAACATGGATACTTCAAACAGCCTTGACTTTAACTTTTTCAGCCTACAGTTTTTCAAAAGTACACATTTTAATATTTTGCTTTTATACTAAATTCTAGACAGTGGGTTTTCATTCATTTAGTAAGAATGTATTGAATATTTATGTAAGTAGAACTATTCTGGGGTTACTTGCTTCCTCACTTTTGGGTCTTTGTCTTGTTCTCAATGAGGCTTAATTTGACCATTCTCTAAAACTGCAATTCTCTATTCCTCTCCCTTGCTTTATTTATTCTCAAAGCAACTATCCCGTGAGCTGTGTTCTTGCTATATCCCCAGATCCTTGAAAACTGCCAGGGTTAGAGTAAGTAGGAGCTCAATAAAGATTTGAATTAATGCATTTTGTACTGAATGCACCTCCCCAAAGAGAACACCCCAACAGAAAGTATTTCCTTGAAATATTTTGACTGCATTAGGGGATCAAAGACTCAAAGAGGATAGGCTGCCGTGGGGATATACTGGCTACACTGGGCCTGGGAGTTAGTCCTTGTGTCTTCCCCATCCAGTGCAGCCCCTGGAAGAAAAATGCCTGCTGCTCCGTCAACACCAGCCAGGAAGCTCATAAAGATATTTCCAACCTGTACAAATTTAACTGGGACCACTGTGGCCAGATGGAGCCTGCCTGCAAGCGCCACTTCATCCAGGACACATGCTTGTATGAGTGCTCCCCCAACCTAGGGCCCTGGATCCAGCAGGTATGAGTGTCTTCCCCATGTCTGCTTCCCATACATCTTCTCACACTGCCTCTCTGGCTCTAGGTCTATTCAGGGTTGGGCTGCTGAGAATCCTAGACTCGAGTCCTTTTTCTCTACTGACTTCTCCCAGGTGGACCAGAGCTGGCGCAAAGAGCGGATTCTGGACGTGCCCCTGTGCAAGGAGGACTGTCAGAGCTGGTGGGAAGACTGCCGCAACTCTTACACCTGCAAGAGCAACTGGCACAAAGGCTGGAACTGGACCTCAGGTGAAGGGCAGAGCGGGGAGGGAGGGATTGGGAGATAGAGGGTGGGAGTGATTTGGAATTGTGAGGCTGGTGGAACCAGGGACAGTTCTGGGCCCAGTGGCTAAAGGCCTTCCATCCTCCTACAGGGGCTAACCAGTGCCCAGTGGGAGCTGACTGCCAGCCCTTTCATATCTACTTCCCCACACCTGCTGCTCTGTGTAATGAAATCTGGAGTCATTCTTACAAGGTCAGCCAGTACAGCCGAGGGAGTGGCCGCTGCATACAGATGTGGTTTGACCCGGCCCAGGGCAACCCCAATGAGGAGGTGGCGAGGTTCTATGCTGAGGCCATGAGTGGGGCTGGACTCTGTGGGGCCTGGCCTCTCCTGCTTGGCCTGGCCCTAATGCTGCTCCAGCTGCTCAGCTGAGCTCCTCTTACCTTCTGAGACCTGGACATCCCAGCCCTATTCAGCCCCAAAGCTCCCAGCTATTCAGTTCCTGCTCCATGGTGGAAACTGTCCAACAATTTGAATAAAGCAGGCACCCCACATCTGCTGTGTGATTTATTTGGGTGTGAATGGGAATGTGACTTTTGCTTCCCAGTTCCCAATAATTGAAGCCAGTTATACTTGGTAAGCTCCCAGCTCTGATACTTGCTATGAACTTGCCATATACTTAACTATTCTTCTGAGGGCATATTCGTAGCTCTCAATTTCATTTTTCACTATAGCTAATCTAGAGTCAGGCCCAGGATTTTGTCATTTGAATCGGACCCAAGCCTCCCAGGGTTTACTATTCTGTCCTGTGCTCAGCTCTTCATTAGAAGAGAGGAAAATGTGAGTGTCTAGGATGTTCTGGATGGATAGTTGGGAAAAGGTGAAAGGGGCCAACAAGAACCATACCCCAATACAGTTAATATCTGCAAAGCACTACCTGCCAAGCATTATCCTAAATGCTTTATATTTATTCATATAAGATATAGATACTGTTGTCTGCATTTTATATATGTGAAAACAGGCACATAAATTAAGGAACATGGCCAAAGCTATCCCCTGCAGTAGAGCTGGGACTCCATCTACTCCAGACAATCTGGCTTTTGAAACAAGCTCTTTCTCCTTGTGGAGTGGATAATTATGTGCATCTTAAAGGGATACTGGACCCACACCTGACCAGAGGAGCTGGGCCTGAGGTCTGGCAGAGCTGGAACTGGATCTCAAAACTAGACTTCTAGAACAAAATTCAAACCAACAATTTGACAGATTTCTGGCAGTGATCCCAATTAAGTATATGGTAGGCTATGTTATAGTACCATATCAGTGGCTTAACACAACTAATATTTATTTCTTGCACAAGCTACAGTACTTAATGTGGATTATCAGGGGAATTCTGCTTGTCACTTAGTGACCTGGGATGACAGTTCCAAGAGACAGAAATAGAGAACTTGGTGAATTCCATATAGGCTCTTAAAACTTCCTCTCCTCACTTATTTTGTTGGCCATGGTCAAGCTATGACCATGACTAACTTCAAGGAGGCCAGGAAAATACCATCTTAACATGTACCTCCAAGGAGAAGTAAATCAGAATATTTTTCAACAGACCTATTGACTAATTCAAAGACTTGGTTATATATGGCCAGTTTATATTTCTGACATGGTCATGGTTATAAATTTAATTTTTCAGTTTGGTCCTGGTAAGAAGGAGGAGGACTAATTCTTTCAATCTATGCAAATAACTACATGAACATGAAAAGTAGAGCAATCCACTGGCCACCATCCTAGGCAGTCTTGTGAAGAAGGTCAATCAATGTATCATATTCTCTACAGAACCAGTGACACTATTTACAAATGTATATGACTTGCTTACAGATGTATTAGAATTAGTGAAATTTAAGATTATTGTCATCCCAATCCAACATAACTTATCAAAGGCATATTGTACTATTTCTGAACCATTTATAAAAATATTGGTCTGAATTTCACTTCTGTAGCTCAAGTTCTGAGGAGACATTAGCTTATAGAATGTATTAATAATTTTCCATATTAAGATCTAGAGCAGTAGTACTGGCATAAGGATAGATACATAGGTTAATGGAACAGAATTGAAATTTAGAAATAAAACCTTATATTTATAATTGATTTTTGACAAAGGTGCTAAGGCAATTCATTAGGGGAAAATATTATCTATTCAACAAATGTGCTGTGACAATTGATTACCCACATGCAAAAAGATAAACTTAGACCTTCAACTCATATTATATACAAAACCAAGTAAAAATGAATCATAGATTTAAATGTCACAGCTAAAACAATAAAATTTTTAGAAAAACAGAGAAGAATATTTTCTAGACTCTATGTTAGGAAAAGATTTTTTAGGTTGAAGCTCTCATCCATCTTTTATTTATATTTTTGATCAAAAGCAGTCTGTCCCTGAAAAAAACTAATAAACTGGACATCATCAAAATTAAAAAAAACCTTTGCACTTCAAAAGACAGCAATAAGAAAATTAAAAGACAAGTAAAAGACTGGAGGAAGAATTTGCAAAACACAAATCTGATAAAGAATTTTTACCGATAATATGTAAAGCACACTTATAACTCAATAATAAGAAAACAAACCACCCAATGGGCAAGAGAAATGAACATTTCATTAAAAAAAATATGAGGAGCTAATAAACACATGAAAAGATGCTCAATATCATTAATCATTTGGGAAACACAAATTTAAACCATAATAAGATATCATTTCATACCCACTAGAATGGCTATGACAAATAAGATAGGCAACAGCAAGTGTTAGCAAGGATGTGGAGAAACTGGAACACTCTCACATTGTTGATGGGAATGTAAACTGGTACTGTCCTTTGAAAAACAGTGGCAGTTTCTCCAAGTTAAATGTAAAACTGTCTTACAACCCAGCAATTCCATTTCTAAATATCTACTCAAGAGAAATGAAAATATATGTTCACACAAAGACTCACATGTAAATGTTTATAGCAGCATCATTCACAATAGCTCAAAACTGGAAATAACAGATTTCCATCAACTAATGAACAGATAGACAAAATGTGTTTTATCTATATAATGAGATACTATTTAGCAATTAAAAGTAACTAACTACTGACATGCTATGACATAAATGAATTTTTAAAACATTATGCTAAGTGAAACATTATTCTAAGTGAAAGTCTATGTGTATGAAAAGTCCAGAAAAGGCAAATTCATAGAGACAAAAAGTAGATTAGTGGTTGCCTGAGGCTGGATTTGGAGAAAGGGATTAACTATAAAGGGGCATAAGAAGGAATGAAAATGTTCTAAAATTCATGTACAGTGAGGTTGCACCACCTGGCAAATCATTGTAAACTTTAAATGAGTAAATGTTATATGTAAAATGAATGAATTAATGATTGCCTATAGGATACTTTCCTTTGCAATGGTAGCATATAGGGGATTCTATGATTCTGAATTTCTATGGGGTGTGCCCACAAGGAGATGCATTCTAAGTAATTTAGTATCTGGCTCCATAAAAATTTATCATCTGAGACAAACTCTGTTTCATCATGAACTTTGAGACATTGGTTGGAGCAACATGGCAATCAAAAAGGAAGTCTATCCCTGGTGTAGACAGAGACAATACCAGTAGAGACGTTTAGGAGAGTTGACCATTGACCAAGGATTTCTTTTTTAGAGTAAGTGTTTATTCCAGTTGGCATAAATATGGTCTGCTAAATTGAGGGTTAGAGACCAGAGCCAGGGGAAAGAAAAGGGCTGCATCATACAACTAATTAAAAAAGAACATGAAGCACATTACCAGAAATACCAACATAATATCCTTCATCAATTTAATTAATTCTTTAAAAATTTCTTGTTACCTGTTTGAGGGTTAACTTCTCCCTCTATATGAATCTTCTGCTTTGGGGCTGGAATTTTTCTGGACAAGTCCTAGGATTCTGATAGGTTGAATCATCCAAGTGTTGGTTTATGGTAGTGATGTCAGATGAGTCTATTTTCCTGTCAGTCAATTATGGCAGAATCTTTAGAAAAACAAAAAGAGAGACTAGAAACCATTTGTTACCAGGACCAAATTATCTGATCAATCTATTTATTTTCAGCAGCAGAATAAAAGAGAAAAGAACAATAGAGCATGAACCTTGCTAGTGCTAAACTTCCAAGTGTCATGATTTAAAAACAAATTTTATGCTCTTATTTATTTCTAGGTTGAGGGGAGCATAACATTTTTGCTTTCTTATGTGACTCTCTTTGAAAATGTGCAGTATAAAGTTCCTCAAAAATAAAATTTTTACCCTTGAAAGGAAAACAAACAAACAAACAAACAAACGATCTCCCAATGACTGCTATATTTCACAAGGTCTCAGTTGATGGCTACTTTGAAGAGAACATATTATTAGAACCTGGAGAAGGAGAAGTGGACAAGGAGAAGTAGTGCTTTCAATCACTTTCATTAAATCATTTTTGATAATTTTATTTGTCCTATATAGTTACCTGAGCTCTATGGGTGACATGGACAGTGGATGTATTTAGAACTCTTGAGGCCCTTACAGTCTATTTTGTAAGATGTGCACCAAAATTACTATTAATAATAAAAGATGATTTTAAACAAAGGCATAGAACTATCTTGGAAATAAATTTAACAGTCATTATGCAAGCCCTTGCCCACAAACATGAGTATGCTTTTACCCATTTGAAAAGGTCCACAATCACTGAACATTCACTGTCCTAATCCTTTACATTGTATAAAAATCATCTTGAAGGGAAGAGCTCCTCTCTTTGCTTTGACATCTTCTTTTACGTGGTAGACACAATGAATAGGGAAGCTCTTATAATACTAATAAGTTAATTTTAAAAACGTGGAGCATACCAATTATACTTAATTATTTTTAGCATTCCTCCTTGAATCCTTCTTTACTTATGAGTGCCTTGCTGTTAGGGAGCAAATTTTAGAATATTCTAGCAGCTGTCTGGAAAGTGCCAGGACGATTTTGATATAAATATGCCTGGATAGTTATTTTATTCTTAATTTAGGACTTGATTTGGAGAAGGGAAACCAAAAAAAGTATTGTCATGAAATAGTCTTAGTCTTGGCTGTGTTATTAATAAGAACAGTATATTTTATAACCCTGTCATTAAGAATTTTAACTTCTCTGGAAGTGAGGAACTCTATTGTTTTATGTTAGATTATGACGTAACAGCATGATGCTAGCCAGCACAAAACCAAAAAAAATTAATATGCTTTTGAGAAGTAAATGTTCACATTCAGACAGAGTAAGGAACTTAACTCTGCTGTAAGGGGAAAAGACACAGGAAACAAAAATTAACTTTTATTTCTTCATGTTAAGAGTAGAATGTATACTCAAAGATAATTTCTTCTTAGGAGCGACCAATATTATTTGAAGCCTTATACTTCTTAAAATAAAAGTAATCTGAAGAAGCACTTCTGGAATGACAGAAAAAAGAAATCTGAAAATCCACTCCTCCATAAAAGCAAGAACATTGGCAAAATAACCAGAGGCATAGCAGCCACTAGAGGGGGCAGAGTGGGTGTAGAACTTTCCCAAACCCCTATCCCTAGAGAAATGTCACTATTTGACTTATCTGGAAGCTCCTTGTAAGAGCCCCACTCATGGGGCTAGTCTTATTTGATCTGACTCAGAGTTCACACAGTGAGAAATCCCATTCCTAGGTGTTTGTCTAAATCTGCAGCAAATTGTTTGAAATCCCAGCTGCCTGAGGCAGGAAAATCAGTTGAGACAAAGAAGAGGCTGCCCAAAACTTAAAAGGTATATTGGGAATAAGACGTGGATAGAGGGCTTTGAAAGCTTTGACACATGCCTGGGGGTCTAGAAATCCACATACATTTGCAGAACTGTAAGCATATCCAGGAAATACCTGAGAAGGTCCCAGTCTCTCAATCCTGCTCAAACAGAAAATGAGGAATAAGGCAGAATAAACTTCCAGAGCATTGAAAGTTTGCCAAAAGCAACACACATAGTCCTTTATTTTTAAATTTATTTGGTGTATCACATTAATCTATTTGCATATGTTGAACCATCCCTGTGCCTCTAGGATGAAGCCCACTTGATTGTGGTGTATAATCTTTTTAATATGATACTGTATGCAATTCACTAGTATCTTATTTAGGAATTTTACATCTGTGTTCATGAGAGATATTGGTCTGTAGTTTTCTTTTTGTGTGTTATCTTTACCAGGTTTTGGTATCAGAGTAATATTGGCCTCATAAAATGAGTTGGCAAGTATTATCTCCTCTTCGATTTTTTTGGAAGAGTTTGAGGAGAATAGATATTAAATCTTCTTTGAATGTTTGGTAGAATTTACCAGTGAAGCCATCTGGTTCTGGACTTTTACTTTTTGGTAGGTTTTTTATGATTGTTTCAATTTCCATACTGCTGATCGGTCTATTTAGATTTTACAGTTCTTGATTCAGTCTAGGAAGGTTGTATTTTTCTAAGTACTGGTCCATTTCTTCTATTAAATTTGGTGTTATCTACTTTTTCATAGTATTCTTGTATGATCCTTTGTATTTCTGCGGTGTCTGTCATTATTTCCCCCTCTTTCATCCCTGATTTTGTTTATTTGTGTCCTTTCCTTTTTTCTTTAGTGAGTCTAGCCAGGGGTTTGTCAATTTTATTAAACTTCTCAAAGAACCAGCTCTTTGTTGCATTTATTTTTTCTATTGTTTGTTTTCAATTTCATTTATTTCTGCTCTAATTTTGATTATTTCCTTCTGCTTATTTTAGGCTTTATTTGTTCTTCCTTTTCTTGTTTTTTAAGATGAAGCATTAGGTTGGTTATTTGGGCTCATTCTTGTTTTCTTTCTTCTTATTTTGATATGTTGTACTATCATTATCATTCATGTCTATGTATTTCATGATCTCTCTTTTTATTTCTTCTATGACCCAGTCATTCTTCAGTAGCATGTTGTTTAATCTCAATGTATTTATGGTTCTTCCTGCTTTCTTTTTGCAGTTGACCTCCAGCTTCAAAGTATTATAATGAGAGAATATGGTTGGTATGATTTCAACCCTCTTATATTTGTTGAGGCTATCTCTGTGTCCCAGTATGTGGACAATCCTTAAGAATGTTCCATGTGCACTAGAGAAAAATGTATAAGCAGCTGTTTTGAGATGAAACGCTCTGTAAATGTCAATTATGTCTAGTTGGTCTACTGCATCATTTAAGGATGTTATTTCCTTACTGATTTTCTGTTTGGACAAACTAGTCCCCTACTATGATAGTGTTTTGGTCTGTTTCTCATATTAGTTCTATTAGTAATTGCTTTATATATTTTGAGGCTCCCTGATTGGGAGCACATATAGTTTTTAATGCCAGTTTATTTATTTATTTTCATACTATATATACATAATTTTTTTAACATTTTATTTTTTTATTTTTCCTTTCTCCCCTCCCCACTCCCTTCTGGTAACTACTAGTCCATTGTCCTTGTCCATGAATCTCTGTTCATGCTGTTCATTTGTTGCTTTTAGGTTTACATGCCACATGTGATATCATGTGATTTTCATTTTTTTCTGTCTGGCTTATTTCGCTTAGCATGATTATCTCAAGGTCCATCCCTGTTGTTGGAAATGGCAGTATTTCATCTCTTCCTATGGCTAAGTAATATTTCATTGTGTATATGTATCACAGCTTCTTTAGCCAATCATCTATCGTAGGACACTTTGGTTGTTTTCATGTCCTGGTCACTGTGAATAATGCTGCTATGAACATCAGTGTGCAAATATCTTTTTAAATATGAGTTTTCAAGTCTTTGGGGGTAAATATCCAGTAGAGGGAATGCTGGATCATATGGTAGATCAATTCTTAATTTTTTGAGGAACCTCCATATTGCTTTCCATAGAGGCCATTCCAATTTGCAGACCCACCAGCAGTGTATGAGGGTTCCTATTTCTCCACATCCTCTCCAACATTTGTTATTACTTGTCTTGTTGATTATAGCTATTCTAACATGTGTGAGATGGTATCTCATTGTGGTTTTGATTTGCATTTCCCTAATAGCTAGTAATGTTGAGGGAGCATAGATATTAATAAGTATTATGTCTTCTTGATGTATGATTCTCTTTATCATTATGAAGTGTCCCTCAGTTTCTTTCTTTACCTTTTTTAATTTGAAGTCTATTTCATCCATTATTAGTACTATGACTCTCGCTTTTCTCTGAATGACATTTGCTTGAAATGTCATCTTCCACCCTTTTACTTTGAATCTATATTTGTCTTTGGAACTGAGATGTATCTCCTGGAGGCAGCATATGGTTGGGTTTTGTTTTTTGATCCAATCTGCAACTTGTGCCTTTTTATTGGTGAGTTTAGTCCATTTACATTTAGGGTGATTATTGAAATATGAGATCTTCTTATAGCCATTTTATGTTTTTTTTTTTCTGGTAGCTTGGTGTTTCCATTGTTTCCTTGTTCTTGTGTTTCTGCTTTCTTTATTTTGGTTGGCTTTTGTGGGTTTTCTCTCTGGTCCTTCTACACATAGTCCCTTGGCAAAGAGTAGGAGACTTATTGCTTCAGTGCCTTTAAGGAAATCAACTATGCAATCATTAGCTGACTACTAAACTAACTGGGCAGAAACTTCAGTGACCACGTATGACAAAGGAAATTGGCTTTACAGAATTAATCCTTGAAAGTCAATAAACAAATAAATAGCAATAGCAAGAAGCTTTGGGAGAATCTGATTTCCAGAGATTCCATACTACATTATTTAAAATATCCAGTTTTCGATCTCCCACCACCCAAAAGAGACCTGCAAAGAAACAGGCAAGTATGGCCCACACACAGAGAAATAAAACAGTCAACAGAAACTGTCCCTGAGGAAACCCGGATATTGGACTCATTAGACAAAGACTTTAAATTGACTATTACAAAAAAGAACTAGAGGAAACTATATTTAAAGACTTCAAGAAAAATATGAAAATTATGTCTGACTAAATAGAAATATCAATAAAGAGATAGAAATTATTTTTAAAAATTAAATGGAAATTCTGGAGTTGAACAGTATAATAACTGAAATTAAAAACTTACTAGCATTTCCTGAACTTGATCTACAAAAAAAAAACACATTGAGTTTATCATACTCAATGGTAAAAATCTTGAAGCTTTCCCACTAAGATCAGATACAAGGCAAGGATGTCCCCTCCCACTACTTCCCTTCAGTGTTGTACTGGAAGTTTCAGGTAATACAATAAGAGAAGGAAGGAAATAAAAATTATACATACTGGGAAGGAAGAAATAAAAGTGTCTTTGTTTGTAGGCAAAATGTTTTCCTATGTAAAAAATTCAAAAGAATTGACAAAAACAAAAAACAAAGCAACAGCTCCTTAAGTGATTATAGCAAGGTTGTAGAGTACAGGTTAACAAAGAAGTCAATCGCCTTTCTACATACTAACAATGAACAAGTGGAATTCAAAATTAAAGACAAAACAGAACAATATTACTTACATTAGCATCCAGAAAAATAAAATACTTGGGTATAAATATAACAATATATGTACAATATCTGTATGAAGAAAACTACAAAACTCTTATGAATATAGGGAAAATGAAATAATGGAGAGATATTTTATATTAATGGATAAGAAGATTCAATGTTGTCAAGATATCAGTTGTTCCCAACTTGATCTATAGATTCAGTGCAATCTCAATCAAAATACCATTAAGTTATTTTGTGGATATTCAAAAACTGATTTTAAAGTTTATATGAAAAGGCAAAAGACCTAGTATAGCCAAAAAAATATTGAAGGAGTAAAACAAAGTTGGATGACTGACACTACCTGACTTCAAAACTGACTATAAAAATACAGTAATCAAAATAGTGCTGAATGAAGAACATACAAAAAGACCCACAGAAATATACTCAACTTACCTTTAACAAGGGAGCAAAGGCAATACAAAGGACAAAGATAATTTTTTCAGCAAATAGTGTTGGAACAACTGGTTGTCCACATGGAAAAAGATTAATTTAGACACAGACTTTATACTCTTCATTAAAATACTTAAAATGGATCACAGGCCTAAATGGATCACAGAAGCAAAACTATAAAACCCCTAAAAGATAATGTATAAGAAAATCTGGGTGACCTTGGGTTTGATGATGACTTTTTAGATACAACAGCAAAGGCATGATCCATGAAAGAAAGAATTGATAAGTCAGACTTAGTTAAAATTTAAAATTTATGCTCAGTGAAAGACACTGTCAAAAGAATGATAAAAACCACAGAAAGGGAGAAAATATTTGCAAAAGACTTATCTGCCAAAGGACTATTATCCAAAACATACAAAGAATACTTAAAACTCAACAATAAGAAAATGAACAACCAGATTACAAAATGGGCAAAAGATCTGAACAAACACCTTTTCAAAGGAGATATACAGATGGCAGCTAAGCATATGAAAAGGTGCTTGATGTCATATGTCATTAGAGAATTGCAAATTAAAACAATAATGAGATACTACTACATACCTATTAGAATAGCCAGAATCTAGAACACTGACACCACCAAATTTTGGTGAAGATGTGGAGCAACAGGAATTCTCATTCATCGCTGGTAGGAATGCAAATAGTGCAGTTCTGGAAGACAGTTTGACGGTTCCTTACACAACTAAACATACTCTTACCTTATGATCCAACAATACACACTCCTTGGTATTTCTCCAAAAGATTTGAAAACTTATGTCTACATAAGAACCTGCACACAGATTCATTCATAACTGTCATACCTTGGAAAGAAACAAGATGTCCTTCAGTATGAGAATGAATAAATAAACTGTGGTTCATCCAGACAATGGAATATTATTCAGCACTAAGAAGAAATGAACTATCAAGCCATGAAAAGGCATGGAGGAACCTTAAATGCATACTACTAAGTGAAAGAAGCCAATGTGAAAAGGCTATATACCATATGACTTCAGCTGTATAACATTCTGGAAAAGGCAAAACTATGGAGACATTATAAAGATCAGTGGTTACTAGGGGTTAAGGGGATGAAAAGATAAATAGGCAGAGTTCAGAGGATTTTCAGAGCAGTGAAAATATTCTATATGATAAGGATACATTATTATACATTTGTACAAACCCTAAGAATGTACAACACCAAGAGCAAAACCTAATGCAAACTGTGGACTCTATAATTAAGATGTGTCAATGTAGTTTCATCAGTTGTAACAAATATTCCACTCAGGTTGGGGATGTTGATAATGAGGGAAGCTATACCTGTGTGGAGGCAAGAGATATATAGGAAATCTCTTTACTTTCTTCTCAATTTCACTATGAACCTTAACTTGCTCTTAAAAAATAAAGTTTGAATTTTAAAAATTTATTGGAGGTGTTCAGGATCATATTTGAAATAGCAGAAGAAAGACTATAAACTTTAACGTAGAATATAGAAATTGTCCATTATTAAGAACCAAAAGAATAAAGAAAGATGAACAGAGCCCGAGAGACCTGTGGAAATACAAGCATACTGAAATATATACAATGGGAATCAGAGAAGAAGCGGGATGGAGAGAGAGAGGGAGGGAGAAAGGAAGGGAAAGAGGGACAAGGGGAGAGAGACAGAGAGAGAGAGAGGGAGAGAGAGAGAGAGAGAGAGAGAAGGCATAAATAACATTTGAAGAAATAATGTCTGAAATCTCTCAAATTTTATAAAAACATTAATCTACATATCTAAGAAGTCCACGTAACTCTAAGATAAACTCAAAGAAATTCATACTTAAACACATCAGACTATTGAAAGACAAAGATAAATACTCTCGAAAGCAACAATAGAAAAACATTATTTATAAGGGCATTTATAAGGGATCCTCAATAAAAATCAACAGCCAATGTCTCATCAGAAACTGTGAAGGCCAGGAGGAAATCGGATGATAACATGTTAAAAATGCCACAAGAAAAAGACAGTCAGCCAAGAATTTTATAACCAGAGAAACTATTCTTCAAACATGAAGGAGAAATTTTTAATACCCAAATAAACCAAAGCTGAGAGAATTTGTCATTAGCAGACCTGTCTTATAAGAAATACCAAAGAGTGTGCTTCAGGCTGACATGAAAGGACACTAGACAGTTCCTTGAATCCACAGAGAGAAATAAAGGGCACCAATACAAGTTGCCACATACAGAAATATAAAATATGGTATAAATGTATTTATATTGTAGCTTGTTTCTTATTCTATCTAATGGAAACAGCTGTATTAAGTAATAATTATAAAATTATGATGATATGTTTATAATGTATAAAGCTGTAATTTGTAGTGACAGTAATAGTACAAAGGAGTGGGGAAGGAAATGAAGTTATACTGGAGCAAAATTTGAACACTATTAAAACTCAGTTGGTATCAAGCTGAA
The DNA here is from genome assembly GCA_004027375.1 of Macroglossus sobrinus. Classification (NCBI taxonomy): domain Eukaryota; kingdom Metazoa; phylum Chordata; class Mammalia; order Chiroptera; family Pteropodidae; genus Macroglossus; species Macroglossus sobrinus. Next base: position 12,155 of record PVKZ01006522.1, on the reverse strand, counting down.
CTAGTGTTAAACATTATGATGCTAATTGCAATTCCAGAGCAACTACTAAAAAAAACTTTTAAAATTCAGTAAAAGAAACAACAAAGAAATTAAAATGGCACACTAGAAAATATCTATTAAACATAAAACAAGGCAGTAATGGAGAAATAGAAGAACAAAAAAGACAAAAGACTTATATAAAACAAATAAAATTGCAGATGAAAATCCTATATCATCAGTAATTAAATTAGACATAAATGAATTAAATACTCCAATAAAAATACAGATTGGCAGATAAAAAGATCATTACTCAACTACATGCTATCTATATGAACCACACTTAAGATTCACAGATGCAAAAAAGTTGAAATTAAGAAGATGAAACAAGATATATCATGCAAACAATAATCAAAGGATATCTGGAGTGGCTATAATGATATCAAATAGAATTAAAGGCAAAAATTTTTAAGAGGAGAAAAAGACATTTTATAATAATAAAAGGATCAAAGTATCAGAAACACATAATAATTATAAACAAATGTTCCAGGGGATTAAGAAGTAAGAACTGCCAATTATAAAATTACTCACAAGGGTGTAATATATAGCATAGGGAATATAATATTGTAAATAACTATGTAGGGTGACAATTGGGTATTCGCTTACCATGGTGATCACTTAGTAAGGTATAGAAATGTCTAATCACTCTCATACACTTGAAACTAATACAATATTGTATATCAACTATAACTTTAAAATAAATTTTTAAAAAGCATCTAACAACATAGTCCTAAGATATACAAAGTAAAAATGAGGTTATTAAAGAGAGAAATACACAGTTCAACAACAACGATTGGATATTCTAATATCCCTCTACCAACAATGAATAGAATAGGTAGGCAGATCAGCAGGGAAACAGAAGTCTTGTACAATACAACAATCCAGCTAGATTTAACCGACATCTATAGAATGTGCCAACAAACAACAGAAGAATATGCATTCTTCTCAAGTGCATATGGACTATCATGTTAGGCCATTAAAAAAGGCACCAATAAATTTAAAAAAATTATTAGAATTAAAATAATGCAAAGTATGTTCTCTAACCACAACGGAATAAAATTGAAAATCAATAAGAGAGATTTTTTTGAAATTCATAAATATGTGTAAATTAAACAACACATATGGGACGCAGTTAAAGCAGTGCTTAGAGGGAAGTTTAGAGGTGTAAATGCCTATATTAAAAAGAAGAAAGAATCAAAACGGCACGGTATTGGCAACAAACAGACACACGAACCAATGGAACAGAATCGAGAGTCCAGAAGTAAACCCATATTTATAAGGACACATAAGTTTCGACAAAAAAGGCAAAAACATACAGTGGAGAAAGAAAAGCCTCTTCAATAAATGGTGCTGGGAAAACCGAAAAGCCACCTGCAAAAGAATGAAACTAGACTGTTGTCTATCACCACACACAAAAATTAACTCAAAATGGATTAAGGGCCTTAATATACGACCTAAAACATAGAAACTAAACTCAAGGACCTTGGACTTAAAGAGGACTTTATGAATTTGACCTCAAAGGGAAGGGAAGTAAAAGCTAAAATACATGAATGGGACTACATCAAACTAAAAAGCTTCTCCTCGACTGTCAACAAGATAAAGAGACAGCCATCTGAATGGGAAAATATATTTTCAAGCAATGCCTCCGAAAAAGGCCTAATATCCAAAATATACAAAGAACTCATATGACTCAATAACAAAAAATAAACAAACAAAAACTATCCAATCAAAAAATGGGCAGGGGACCTGAACAGATACTTCTCCCTAGAGGACATACAAATGGCCAACAAATGTATGAAAAGATGCTCAACATTGCTAGCTATTAGGGAAATGCAAATCAAAATAACAATGAGATACCATCTCACACCTGTTAGAATAGCTATAATTAACAGGACAACTAATAACAAATGTTGGAGAAGATGCAGAGAAAAAGGAACCCTCATACATTGCTGGTGGGACTGCAAATTGGTACAGCTACTATGGAAAACAGTATGGAGGTTCCTCAAAAAATTAAGAACTGATCTATCATATGATTCAGCAATCCCTCTACTGGATATTTACCCCAAAGATTTAAAAAATCATATCTGTAAAGATAGTTGCACACCGATGATCACAGCAGCATTATTCACGGTGGCCAGGACATGGAAGCAACCAAAGTGTCCTATGATAGATGATTGGCTAAAGAAGCTGTGGTACATATATACAATGGAATATTACTCAGCCATAAAAAGAGACGAAATACTGTTATTTGTGACAATATGGATGGACCTTGAGATAATCATGCTAAGCAAAATAAGCCAGACAGAAAAAGTTGAAAATCACATGATATCATATATGTGGAATATAAACCTAAAAGCACCAGATGAACAGGACAAACAAATAGAGACTCATGAACATGGACTATAGACTAGTGGTTACCAGAAGGTAGGGGTGAGAGAGGAGGGGGAAGGTGGGCGGGATAAAGGGGGTCAAATATAGGGGAGTAAGGGGAGGGTAAAGTGGGTAAAGGGGATCAAATATATGGTAGCTGAAGGAAACTGGACTTTGGGTGGTAAACACAATAGAATATACAGATGTGAAATTATAATGTACCTGAAAATTATATAATTGTATTAACCAATGTTACCCCAACAATCTTAAAAAAAAAAAAAAGAAGAAGAAAGATCTAAGTAGGAAAAAAATGGCATACATAATAAAGGCTCTGTTCATCTCTCTGGTGATCAAATCAAAGTTGTGATGGAAACAAGGAGCAGCAGCAAGGAAAAATAGCCTGGGTTTTAGATGAACAAGCCATACAACTAGAGAGAAGTACAAAAAAAGCACCCTGCAACAGCAGAAGGTAGGATGGGGCTAGGACATGGGTCTGCCTGGTCTCAAGAGGTTGAGTGAGATGGAGGCAGTGGCAGCGGCAGAAGCCTCTTATAGGGGCCACATCCACGAGCGGATTTTCACAGTGACGAACCTGTTAGCTCTGAACACCAGTGCCTATTCGGCTGCGTGCCGGGGCCACCAGGGACTTACAAGGAGACTTTGTCAGACTGAGGGCCTAGGTGAGACTCGCTCTGTACAGAAGTGCCAGTGGTATCCATTGATCCCTACTGAGGCCCTCTTACCAGTGTGCAGTGCCATCATAGCTGTGATGTCATCAAACTGGATAACAGGTCAGAGGTCACTCTGCCCAGAGGATTCCCTGAAACCCCACCTCCCCCAACTCAAGCCAAATCCAGGTATATCCTCAGCAAGTCAGGTTCTCCTTGCTGAGCAATGCCTAGACTCACACTGGAGGCAGCTTGGCCTCGGTTTATATTGTGGCCTTTCGAGGCAACTATGAACACAACATCTGTGGATTGCTTGCTGAATCTTGACAGGCCCCAGAGGGACACAGACCAGGGCTAAAATTGGCCTGCAGCTGAACCCCGCTCAAGACTGTGCCACTGGACATCTACTACACAAAGCCATACTAATAAGACTGGGAGACTTAGGAGCTTTGCTTAGTACATAGAAACAGACATGGGAAGGCAGCCAAAACAGGAAGACAGAGAAACAGAAACCATATGAGAGAATAGAACAGAGATCCAGATATAATGGAGTCAAGTAACCTAACAGATGCAGAGTTTAAAACATTGGTTATAACGATGCTCAATGAACTTTTGGGAAGTGTAGATAAATTTAATGAGAACTTCAACAAAGAGATACAAAACATAAAAATGGAAATGGAAATTATAAAAGGGAACCAGTCTGAAATGAAGAACACATTATCTGAGGTGGGAAGTATATTAAATGGAATAAACAAAGCAAATAAAGAAGAAGATCAAATGCCCTATCTAGAGAATGGGAAAGCCAAGGACACACAATCAGAATGGCAAGAGATAAAATGCCAAGACTATAAAAATAATTTAAAGAGCATATGGGACACTATTAAAGGTCCAAATATCCGTCTGATTGGTGTACCTGAAGAAAATCAAGATATTTATCAGCTGTTAGAAGAAATAATGATGGAAAACTTCCTTAACCTGGTGAAGGAAATGGACATAAAACCCCAGGAAGCTCAGGGAATTCCAAAAATTAGGGATCCAAAGAGGTCCACACCAAGACACATCTTAATTAAAATGCCAAAGGTTAAATACAAAGAAAGAATATTAAAAGCAGCAAAAGAAGAACAGATAGTTACTTATAACGGAACACCCATAAGACTGGTAACTGATTTCTCAAAAGAAATTATGCAAGACAAAAGGGCTTAGCAAAAAATATTTGACAGGATAAAGACCCAGGATCTACAACTAAGATTACTTTATCCAGCAAAGGTATCATTTAGAGTTGAAGGAAAGATAAAGGGCTTCCGAGACAAAAATAAGCTAAAAGAATTTATCAACACCCAGTCAATATTATAGGAAATATTTAAGGAATTTCTTTAAGAAGAAAAAAAATGTATTAAAAACAGGAATAATGAATGGTAACAACTACATTCCTATCAATAAGTACCTCAAATGGAAAAGAATTAAGTGTTCCAACTAAAAGATAGAGTGGATGAATGGAAAGGAAAACAAGACCCCTATATGTTGCCTATAAGAGACTCACTTCAGATTAAAAGACACACACAGACTAAAAGAAAGAGGATGGAAAAAGATATTGCTTTGATGTACCCAGAAGGTATTTAAGTCAGACAGAGAAAGTTAAATGCTATATGATTTCACTTATATGCAGAATCTAAGGAATAAAAAGAACAAACTAATCAAAAACAGACTCACAAATATAATGGACAATTTGGTGATGGATAGAGGGGAGGGAGGTTTGGGGGACTGGGAGAATGGGGTGAAGGGTTAAAGAAGTACAAATTAGTAGCTGATGGATGGTCACGGGAATGGGGAGTATAGCATAGAGAATTAGCATTAATATGTTGGCTAGGTGGAGGGTCAGGGGTGGTAAGGAGCAAATGGGGTGACCATTTTACAAACTATATAGATGTCTAACATATGTATTGTATACTTGAAACTAATTAAAATAAATAAATTTTAAAAAAGAGTTACAACTAAATACAATAATTATACTTGATTGAATTCTGATTTGAACAAAATAGTTTTATAAAAACAACTGGGGAAATTTTAATAAAGATTACTATTAGATAATAGAAAATTATTAATAGTGTGATAATGATATTAAGATTGTATAAGACTTATTTTTGAAGATGCACATAGAAATAGAGGCGAAATATGTATTTGAATTAAAATATACCAAAAAAAGATCTTAAATTAATAACCTAAACTACTGCCTTTAAAAAAAAACAAAACAGAAAAAAAAAACCAAAATAACCCAAAGCTAGTCAAAGGAAGGAAATAACAAAAAGTAAAAATAAATGGAATAGAATAAAGAATAGAAAACAATAGAAAAAAATCAATAAAATCAGAAGTTGGTTCTTTGAAAAGATCAACAAAACTGATAAACTTTTACCTAGATTGATGGAAGGAAAAAAGAAGAATCAAGTTACTAACACCACAGATAAAAGAGGAGACATTACTACATTCTTATAGAAATAAAAAGAAGTATAAGAGAATACTATGAATAATTGTATTCTAATAAATTAGATAACATATATGAAATGAACAAATTTCTAGAAAGACACAAACTGCTAAAGACTATGGAAGAAGAAGCAAAAAATCTAAATATACCTACAACAAGTGAAGAGATGTATTTGTAATTTTAAAACTTTCCACAAAGAAGAGTTTAGGCCCAGACGGCTTCCATGGTGCATTCTGCCAAATGTTTAAATAATAATTAATACCAATCATTCACAAACTCTCTTCCAAAAAAAAAAAAAAAAAGAGGTGACTTCTCGACTCATTTTATGAGACCAGTAATACCTTGATACAAAATTAGACAAAGAAATCACAAAAGAGAAAACTGCATGTCTCTTCTGTATAAGGACATGTTTCCTCAACAAAATACTAGCAAACTAAATCCTGCAACATGTAAAAATAACTATACATTTATCAAGTATGATTTATCTCAGGAATGCAAGATGGTTTAACACCCAAAAGTCAATTGATTTAATAAAGCACCATATAATGAGAATAAAGGACAAAATCCACATGATCATCTCAACTAGTGCAGAAATAACATGACAGAATCCAAAATCTTTTCACAATAAAAAACAAAACAATGAACAAATTAGAAATAGAAGATAACTTTCCCAACACGATAAAAAATATCTAGGAAAAACCCACAGTTAATATTATACTCAATGCCAAAAGACTTTCCCCCTAAGATCAAGAATAAGACAAGGTTATTCACTCTCATCATGTATATTCAACGTTATACTGAAGGTTGTAGCCAGGGCTATTAGTAAGAAAAAGAAATAAAATTCATCCAGATTGGAAAGCAAGAAATAGAACTATTTCTATTAACATTTGATATGACATTATAGATAGAAAATCCTAAGGAGTGCCAAAAACATTATATTACTAATAGGTGAGTTCAGCAAATTTATAGGACACCAGATCAATATATAAAAATCAACTGTATTTCTATACACTAGCAATGAATGATACAAAAATGAATTTAAGATTACAATTCTATTTACAATAGCATAAAAAGAATAACATACATAGAAATACATTAAACAAAGAAAAAGGCTATACACTCAAAACTACAAAACATTATTGAAAAAAATTGAAAACCTAACTAAATGGAAGATATCCATGTTCATCAATCAAAAGACAATATGAAGAGAGTAATACTCCCTGAATTGATCTACTGATTCAACTCAATCCTTATTGAAATTCCTGCTGACCTTTTTGTAGCAATTGACAACCTGAGCCAAAAATCTCATTATATGAGCATGCAACAGACCCATAATAGTCAAAACAATCTTGAAAAAGAATCAAATCAGAGGATTCACAATTCCTGATTTCAAAATTTACTACAAAGTTACAGTAATCAAGACAGTGTGGTAGTAGCATAAGGATATATAAATACATCAATGGACTAGAACTTAAGAGTCCAGATTTTTGACAATGGTGCCAAAACAATTAAATGAGAATGGTCTTTTCAAAATACAATGATGGGACACAACTGGATCTTCACATGCAAAAAAAAAAAAAGTTTAACACTTATTTTACACCATATACAAAAATTAACTCAGAATGGATATGAGATCTAAATATATAGGCTAAAACTAGAAAACTCCTTAAGAAAACACAGGGGAAGAGCTTCATGACACTGTATTAGACAATGATTTCTTGGATATGACAACAAAAAGCACAGGCAACAAAAGAAAAATAAATTGAATTACATCAAAATTAAAAACTTTGCATCAAAGAACAGTTTGAGGGAAAAGGAAACTATAGAATGGAAGAAAATATTTGCAAATCACATATCTGAAAAGGAGCTAATCCAGAATATAAAGAACTCCTTCAAATCAAAAACAGAAAACATATAACTAGATTTTAAAATGGGCAAACAACTTGAATAGACGTTATTCCAAAAAAGATAGACAAATGACCAACAAGCATATGAAAAGTTGCCCAACATCACTAATCATGAAGGAAATGCAACTCAAAACCATGACAAGACATCACCTCGCACCTGCCAGGATGGCTTCTATTTTAAAAAATCCAACAGAAAATAACAAGTGTTGGTGAGGATGTGACTTCTTGTACATTGTTGATGAGAAAGTAAAATTGTGCAGCTGCTATGGAAAACAGTACGACAATTCCTCAATTGAAAATAGAATTACCATATGATCCAGTTATTCTACTTCTGGGCTCATACTCAAAAGAATTGAAAGCAGGTTCTGAAGAGATATTTGTACTCCCATGTTTATAGCAGCATTCTTCACAATAGCCAAGAGGTGAAAGCAACCCAAGTGTCTACTGATGAAAAATTGGATAAATAAAATGTGATATACAAATTATATATATATATATATATATATATATATATATATCACACAATAAAATATTATTCAGCCATAAAAAGGAATGAAATTCTGAAACATAAATGACTTTGAGGATATTACACTATTCAAAGAAGCTAGTCATAAAGAACAAATACTGTATGATGCCTCTTTTACAAACTATCTAGAATAGTCAAATACACAGAGACAGAAAGTGAGATGTTGGTTGCCAGGGACTGGAGGAAGGAAGAAATGGGGAGTTGTTGCTCGTAGGAAAAGAGTTTCAGTTTTACAAGATGAAGTTCTGGAGATTGGTTATACAACAATATGAATATACTTTACTGAACTATACTCTTACAAATGGTTAAGATGGTAATTTTTATATAATGTGTATTTTACCACAATTTTTAAAGACTATGAAAAATTGCTTAATTATGGTTACAAAAATGCTAAATAATGAGATATCATTTATCGGATTTGAGAAAATTTTTCTCTACCCTTGACTTCTGTACCTCAACTTCTACCTGTGTCCACTTAGCTGCTCATAAATTAACCTAATAGCTCTCAATTTAAGCCTACTTGGTATGTGCCAGGTTTTTCCAGATTAATACTCAATAATTTTCTGTTGAGTCAACTAAAGCTCAGCAAGGTTTAGTGACATTTCCCAAGGTTGTGCAAGGAATGGATCCTTGGGTCCCACAGCCTAAAAGCCTGGGTTCTTTCCCACCATGCCTCAGGCTCCTCAAGTTAGCTTTATCCTAACAATCACTTGGGGTACCTCAAAAATTCAGATTCTTGTTTGAGATGAGTGGTTCTCTAGATTTTGATGAATGATGTTATGTATGGATCCTGGAATGAATAAATAAACAAAGAGATGAAAGAAAACAGGAATAGAGAACTCTACTGACTAATGGATCCTTGAAGAGGGTGGAGTCTGGAAAAGAGGGAAGGCAGAAGAAAAATTGCTGAGGCTGGGCACATTCTGTGCTAACCGGAGCCCTAGTCTAACTTGTGCTGAGGACAGAGACCACTGGGGACAATCCAGGGGCCTTGGAGCTGTTGCCAGCCAGGAGAGAAGCCAATCCAGACACATTAGTGTGTGCTCCCCACAGCGAAGGAAGCTCAGGCAAGATGCCCTAAGGAAGGAAGAATGATAGGGGCATAGGGAGACCTGGTGGGTTTGTGCATGGGGGAGGGGAGTATGTTTCTTTAGAAAGATCGCTGTGACTCCTGTGGGGAAGATGATTCAAAGGGGAAGAAATTGGAGGAGGGAAGAGCTGACTCCAAACAGCAGAGCCAGGGAAATGAATTTCAGAAATATTTTTGGAGGGACATTTGCCAGGGCTTGGTACTCAATTGCATGTGAAGATGATGAGGGAGAGGGATGGGTCTTTATTATCAACTCTTAGGTACTTCAGTGACAGAGCCCAAAGGAACATATCTGTAATGGGTGGGGGTGAGGGCAGTCATAAGCAGATAAAGTAGCTGCCACTTTTGCCAAGTTCCTTATATGACTCTAAGTGCTTGTCTGGTTGGTTGCTCCAACATGACAGACTTCTATGTTGTCCCTCAAGTCCAACAGTCTCTGTTTTTGTTTTTTGAGGGGTGAAGTGGGGATCTGGTACATTCGTCCAACCCTCAGAGAGAGCTGAGGAGGCCAGAGTCACCATGAGTTGGAGGGAGAAAATGGCATTCAAGAAATAGGGAAAGAAAAAATCTGAGGGAGCAAAGCTATTTAAAAACTACCGTCCTTTCCATTTCTGTATCATTTAACCGAACATGGCTCTGTGTGTTATATCAGTTGACACTCATGCTGATTTGAAGAACTCAGCAGAGCTGGGCTACTGCCTTCCCCAGGCTAACAGTGTTTCTAAGCTGGCATGGGAACCCAGGTAATCTAGGGTCTAATGGCAGAAAAACTGCTAGGTACAGGATAACGGGAGTATGGCATGGACTTGAACTATTACTTTTAAAGGTGAAGTCCAGAGAGAAGATGAGGAAATAGGCATCTCCCCCAACTTGGGAAGACTCCCCCAGGGCCCACCTACTGACCCGAGATCCCTTTCTGAGCTCTCCATACCTGGGATAAAGGAGCTCCCTTTGCCAGCCTCCTCTGCCTCAGCCTCAGGGAGTCTACGCATCCCAGCACTGAAGGAACAGGATTTGACAACATTTTTCACTGTAGAGATGGGGAAATTGAGGCAAGGGTGATGGGAGCACCTTGCATGGGGCTCTCTCCTCTCAGGCCTTAGTCTCACTAACTATAGCTTCTTCTTCAGGGACAGAAAGACATGGCCTGGAAATTGACACCACCTCTGATGCTTCTGGCCTGGATAGCCTCCATGTGCAGTGCCAGGGACTGGACAGATTTGATCAATGTCTGTATGGACGCCAAACACCACAAGACAAAGCCAGGCCCTGAGGACAAGCTGCATGACCAGGTATGGCTGGAGTGTGGCTCTGGTTGGGGTCGGCGGGGGTGGGGGGTGCTGGTTATAACAGGGAACAGGAAATTAAAGTGCTGGAGGAAGGGTTCAGGAGTCAGATACCCCCATATCCTGAGTTATTGCTGTGGGTGAAGATGAAAGTTGGGAGTGGTTGAGGTGACCTCCTAAGAAAAGGATACCATGTCAGCAATAATATGGAATATTCATTTATTGAGCCCCAACTAGGTGTCGTGTGTTTCTGTACATTATTTCATATTCCCAGTGGTCCTTTGATGTAGGTAGATGATATTCTCCACATGATACAAATGAGGAAACTGAGGCCCAGAGGTGCATATGAACATACAGAGGAATTGGACATGATCAGCCCTTGTGGTGGGGTAGGGATAGGACTGGGGTAACTCCAGGGATTTGGAGGGTGAGAGACTGGGGGAGGATGGTTCTTCCTACCTTCACTCTGTGCCAGTCCAATGACTGTGACACAGGGCAGAGATGCTATACATTCATACATCTATAAAATTTATGCCCCTCAGTTGTAGCCTTATTAGACTCCATGTCTCCTCTTTATGAAAAATACTATTTAGATTCTCTTTTCCATTCTGGTATGAAATTCAAAGCTACTAGAACCTATTTGCATATTTAATTGAAAAAATATCAATATAACACTCAATCTGTAATACAGAGAAGAATAAAAAGAAAGTAATTTATAATAAAACAATATATATTTCAATACATTAGTTCTCTGGTATGACTACATTAGAAGTCATTATGAAATAGCATATGTTTTTTTTATTCACAAAATCACTATGAATGGGGCAGCTACAAATGAAGATTGATAGAGATGGCAACTTAAATGTTATAAGATGCTCTCTCTAAGCAGTGTTACCATTGATGACATATTTTCTAAAATAGTGAATAACTCCAGTAAAACAAAACACATTAAAGTTTAGCCTTCCCTTTTACAGTTTTTGTCATCCTGGAAAATCTGGTCTATATTAAAAACTTGCTAAAATATGGTGTGTCTATATGTAAGATGGAGTTTGGTTTAGATTTAAGAAGTCATAAATAGGTCTTTCATTTACTTTTTTTTAGCAGATGTGTTTATGGGACTTCTATGTGTCTGGCACTGGCCTAGACACTGGGGCGGGGGTAGGGTGGGGAGGGGAAGGAACAGATCTTAATGCTTGCCAAGAATAAGGTTGTTCGACATATATTACTCTCTCCTCTTTTGCTCAAATTGTCACCTTCTAATGAGGCTTTTCACAATCACTCTATTTAAAAATTTAACTATCCTCCCTTACTCCACATGTCCATTCCCTGCTGAAATTTTCTCCATATAACTTATCATATCCTTACATATATTTTCTCTCCTATTGCTTTTCCCCTGACCAGAATGTAAGTTCCATGAACACATATTTCTGTCTGCTTTGTCTTCTGCTATACTCCATCTAGAACTGTGACTGGCATAGAATAGGTACTCAATACTTATTTTTTAATTAATAAATTAAAGAAGTTTTATAAAATATTAAGGGCTGTAAAGATGATTGTTTATTGTCCCCCTAAGATAGGGTCTTTCTCAGACTCCCACAAACACCTGATTACACTGTTGTAACAGAATGTCCCCCAAAATGGGAGTTTCTGGAGGCCAAGGACAGAGGAGTCCTTACAATGAGTGTGAGGCAATGTACCTGGGGGCAGAAGAGTAAGAATCAAATGGGGAGAGGCTGGAGGTGGCAGAAGGCTGTGGTGGTGGGGGGGAGGACTTAATCCTGTGTCCTCCCCAC